>JBBPBX010005991.1:13604-70022 GCA_038048925.1 Garcialebias charrua
ACACACACACACACACACACACACACACAGGTTTGTTTTACTATCTTTGTGGGGCCATTGCATTGACTTCCATTCATTTTTCATTCATTTCTATAGCCTAACCCTGACCTTTACCCTAAACCTAACCATTACCAATGCATACCTAACCCTAACCTTAACACATCCTCAATTCACACCTTAGTCCTAAACCTAACCCCTAACCCACCAACGGGACTTCTTCTTATGGGGCCCGGGCTTTGGGCCCCATAAGAACCAGTTGGGCCTCACAATTTGGTAAAACTCAGAAAACTGGGCCTTACAACGTAACATAAACAAGGACACACACACACACCCCTCACATTAAACCCTTTCTGCTCTTTAATGCTTAAGCCAGCTGTGTTAGTTATGAATATTGTTCTTGCTAAACATTACAAAATTTACTTTAAACTAATGAAATAAAATGTAGGATTTTGCTCAGTCTAAGCTAAGCTAAGCTAACTGCATTTTCAGCCTCTAAGATCACATAAAAGATTAATATTTATCCTTTTTTAGGGAATTTCTTATTGTCAGAGCATTGTTTTACTGTGTATCTACTGAACTAAGATCTTAAAATGCTAAATGTTTTTTTTTTGTTTTTTTTTATTCTCACGTCACGCCTCAGAGAAATGGGACACGTTGTTTACCACCTCAGCACATGGCAGAGAGCAGAGCTTCACCTGAGGACCTCTCCCGTGTTTCACGTTTGGTAAAGAAGAAAATCAGTCAAATCCTTCCTCAGTAATATGTTTTTTATTTCACACTTTGCCATGGACCACCTCATTGTGTTTCTTCACACAGAATCGGTCCAACACGTTAACTCTGCCAGTCCAGTGCACAGTCAATGTGGCTTCCCACAGAGAGGTTGCGGTCAGGATGGCAGGAGCTCTGAGAATAGACACGCTACACGCAGTGAGTCGAAACTCAAAACATCCATGCAGAATCTGTATTTATTTATTTATAGTCATAACTATCTCTGTCGTGGTTTGACTTGTTTGTAAAAAGTGGTTGCTTGTTTTGATGTCCTGTCCAGCTGAAGTTTAAAATCCTGGAACTGGTAACCAGTGCCTTGGTGGAGCTCCCCTCCTCCAGCCCCATGTTCCTACAGGAGGAGAGGCCCGTCAGACATGTGAGTCAACACCAGCTCATGCTGCAAGCTGTCTCTGACCCGGGTTTGACCTGCTACAAAACCAACTACCAAGAAGCAGTATTATTATATTTAAATAATATTTAATGAAACAAACTTTAAAAAGCGATTTGGATGAGCCCAAAACGTGAACATTTGCTCTGTAATGATTATTGTATTAACCTATTTCTTCATTGTGGCCATTTTTTTGGAACCATTTTTGTAGTTATACATGGGACACCACAAAAAAAATATGTGTTTGAGCACACATGGTGCTTAGGGACCGAAAGGACCAGCAGCACAGAAACAAGACAAGCACTAATATCTGCTGCCATCTGTTGGTCAATAACTTTAACTTTACAAACTTTATTGTCATTTTAAATTGTACAGCGCACCTTACAAAATTGAACGAAATTTCATTTCATTTCTCCATAGCAGTTCAGGAGTACATAATTTACATGGATTTGATCAACTTTGGTGTTTAGAGCAGAAGATGCAGTTCTGGCACCGATGATCTGATTATCTCTAGCAGATATGTGATATAACTGCAATATTATATGTGGCACCCGAAAGGAGCATGTTAGAAAACAAACTTCCAACAGAAGCTTGTGGCCCGACACCACAGCCAGTGTATCAGCACCGTACACAACAGACAAACACACTAAATAGTCAAGTTAAAGAAGAGGAGGGCAAAGTCTTGTCATAAAGATAATTTTTTTCACTTTTTTTAATGTTAAAAATAAACTTTTGTCTTTTTTACAGCACATTTTAAAGAAGTCCTGTTCAAATGTGATCTGATCAGCTGCTTTAATTTTTTTAGATAACTGAATACAGGTAGTCCTCGACTTACGACAGAGATCCGTTCTTACGCGGCGGTGTAAACCGAATTTCGACAAAAGTTGGAATATACGTACATACTGCACCATATACATGTACAGTACTGTATTACTAAGCACTTAGCCTATCCTAACGCAGTACCCTACATAATTATCAAAAAACATACATTTGGGAGCCATAATGAAGGGAAAAAACAGTTAATAGCCTACTTGGATGCTGGTGACACCGTCCACCTCGGTCATCCTCCGTATTCTCCATTCGTTTACGACGTAAAACCGCCGTCCAGCTCGGTTCATCCTCCGTATTCTCTATTAGTTTACTACATAAAATTGCATTCACAGTAGTTTTGTTTTGTTTTTTGAATTTCCAGAGGACCAGACTTAGCTTTTTTAGAGAGTACAGTGCAGTATTCCTTCGCCGCTATGTTTTCGATGTAAAACCGGAAACTGCGTAACTCGGCTTTTCAAAATAATTTTTTCAAATTTATTCATTTATTTTATTTTATTTATTTATTTTTCATGGGAGATACGCCGTAACCACGAAAAGTCACAACTCGAGACCGTCGTAACCCGAGGACTACCTGTAAAGTGTTTTGAGTGTATTTTAACTGTTATATTACACATTGCTACGCTAAATCACTTGCTGCTGCCACACGACAAACACTTCAGGTGAGACAAAATATGTATTTAATGTAGAGCTGGGTGATATCGACCAACATTAATATCTTGATATTTTTAAGATAAATCACGATATAATACGATATATATCTTGATATTCAAACATCTGTTCAGTTCATGGCACAAACCAACGCAGACGTGTTCTTGTTTTTAGTATTTCACATCACTTTATAATGTAGATGTTTTTGTTTTGTTTTTTAATATAATTTTCTTCCATTTATTTTTTCAATTAATATGTTTTCTTTTATGATTATATACTGTTATCATCATTCTATGTTAAAAATCAGGTCTCTAATGTAAACGAGTCCTCGAAGCTCAATGAGACTAATTTGTATAAATAAAGGTTGAATGAATGATACTGATCCAATGAATGTGCAAGTGTTAGCGAATATTCCTATATACATCTATGATACACTTTTATGCTTGTACAGATATACATGGCCTGTATTTTAGTGATTTTGGTCATTTAGTATTTTCACAATAAAACATGAAGACCTAGAAAAGGGGGATTTGCTTTTTTGCATAACTTTTACACCATTCTTGCTGTAAATTTATATTTTCATAACATTTAACAAAATGTTTTAAATCCACTTAAAGCATTGTCATTGTTTTAATGTATGCATTTATTTGCTGGTTAAGGGCTGGCTTAGACCCAGTAACAAACAGAAAAAGGATGCAAGGTATCAACAAATGCTAATGTGTTTATATACTTATTGACCGGTTGGTTAGAGCAGTCGTTCAACAATGCAAGAGTTGGGGGTTCAATTCCACCAGAAGTCACATGCTGAAGTGTCCCTGGGCAAGCCACTGAACCCCTCATTGTGTGTCCCATCAGTGTATGAATATGATAAAACACTGATTATTCTATAGATCTAGTAGAGTGCTGTATGAATGGGTAAATGAGAGTAGAGATTGTGTTGTAAAGTGCTTTGAGTATATTGATAAGATAGAAAGGTGCTATAAGTACAATCCATTTACCATTTAATGTTCTGTGACATAAAAACATGGACTAACGGTCATTCTTGCCTTTAGGTCCAGTGTTTGTCTGTTTGACTTTGTTGCAAATTCATTTCTTGTGATGTAGCCAAGTTCAAACCAAAACTGTTTATAATATCAAACATACTATTACTTTCCATTTAACCTGATCTATATTTGCAGTATACCCTTCAGCGAAAGGTCTACAGTGACCAGTGGACACTTACTCCTAATCAATTAAAAAGCTGTCATTCTTTTCAAATGTCTTGTATCTTTGTTTTAAACTGCTGCAGCAAATACTCAGACTGAGTGAGACAGGTTCCTCTTGTAAATGAGTCCCCGTGGCTCAACGAGGCTAGCCTGTATAAATAAAGGTTGAATGAATGATTAAACACAGAATGGTTTTCATTAGCTCATAGTACCGGTACTTTAATGTGTACTTTACAAGGCTACTTTAGTATAATTAACCTTTAAGTGCACTGTTTGTAATAACCATGCTCAATATAACCCTGTCATATCGATAAACGTCTTTTTTAAATCTAATCTTATCTGACAGATAATACTGGAGATCAGGAAGGAGGGAGATTACAGAATCTCCATCTGGATTATTATTGGCAGCACGCTGGGAGGACTCTTATTGTTAGCTCTTCTCAGTCTGGCTCTGTGGAAGGTGAGTTATCATCTGGCACAGCCATTTAATAAAACAATACCTTCACAGTATATTTGTTGTAGTATCTCATCAGTCTCTAGATGTGATGGGTGATCCTTGATGTTGGAAGTTATTTCTGAGTCAGTCTGGATGTTGGGTTTCAACATTTCCACAGTCCCCACATCCTTCTCCTTACAGATGCCCTCTCTAGATTTCCTCCTATAGTAGCATCCCAACAGTATTAATTTCTCTGGCCTCATCCAGGAACGTCTTGTTCCAGGAGTCCATTTCTCATCAGAATACCTGGGTCTCCAGCAGCTGACTCAGATCTTGTCAATCTAAATAATCCCAGAGCCAACCAGTGGTGTAGTATACGTGATACGTGGGCATTCGGCGTATACTCACTAGAAAAGCTTAAGAATTTCAGTACACCCACTTAAAAGGGGCGGCCGTGGCGTAGTGGTAATGGCAGTCGTCCCCCGATCGGAAGGTTGGCGGTTCGAATCCCGGTTCCCCACACCATGTGTTGTTGTGTCCTTGGGCAAGACACTTAACCCCGAGTTGCTCCCGGTAGGACTGGAAAGCACCTTGCATGGTAGTCTGCCGCTACCGGTGTATGAATGTGTGTAGCATTCAATGTGTGTAGCGCTTTGAGATTTTCACTAATGAAAAGCGCGTTATAAATTGAATTCATTATTATTATTATTATTATTAAAAGTGCCCAGTGATACTTGACATATCATTAGACATGTGTCATTTATACGTTAAATGGCAGTTAAAATCTTCCGTAACAATCTATCTGCATGCAGCGCTTTGCTTTGATACTGTTTGATAAATTCTACAACATGT
This sequence comes from Garcialebias charrua, assembly GCA_038048925.1. NCBI lineage: Eukaryota > Metazoa > Chordata > Actinopteri > Cyprinodontiformes > Rivulidae > Garcialebias > Garcialebias charrua. Next base: position 18,733 of record JBBPBX010005991.1, read on the forward strand.
TTTTAATACAAAGCCAACTGTTGCACAAAATTTGTTGTTCATTTATTCCAATATAAGCATCAGAGAAATTTGGAAATGTTCAATATGTTTAGCAATCAAAATAAATTTATGATTACATTGTACTAACTGGTGTACTTTGGTTTCTAAGTACAGTACAGGTGGTCCCCGACTTACGAGCACATCGACATACGAGGTTCCGGACTTACGAGCTGACTAACGAACAGTAAATTTTTAAAGAACATACAGAAAATACAGCACTGGTATGTGTTTTTAGATGAAAGTGTGTTAGCTAACCGTTTGTAAACAAGTTTCTGAGCATGTTTATGAACTAGTATGTACGTTTGTGTTGAAAAACGAGTGTTCGTAGTAGCGCTAGCATACTTTTTCCGACTTACGACCGAAAATCCGGACTTACGAGCAACACGTGTTTCGGGTTCCGACATACGAAATTTCGTCTTACGAGATAGTCGTAGGAACGGAACTCGATCGTAAGTCGGGGATCCCCTGTATACCCACTACAAAACTGTAGACTACACCATTGGAGCCAACGTGTAACATGTGTAACATGTATAACATGTATAACATGTATACCCTGAAAGCTGTGGCCTTACTTACTGTCTAACGTTTTTGATTGGCTGCTCTCCGACACAGCTCGGGTTCTTCCAGAGGCAGAAGCGGAAAGAAAAGGACGAGCAGGAAGCCAACGGGAACGTGGCCGACGAGCGGTAACGCAGGGTGACGACTCCCGGCGGACACCTTTCTCCACAGAGGACACTCAGGGACCCCCCCCCCCTCCTCAGCGCCACAGCAGCAGAACAAAGATGGCACCACATGACGCAAGGCTTATTCAGTGCACTGGACCTGTCCCACGACGTAACCCCTGACCTTTGTGTCAGCCTTGTCACACTCACTTAACATTCCTGCACTGCTACAACAGTCTGTTTCCACCTCTGTACTCCACTGAGCGCCCCGTCCCTCCACATGTTCTGACTCTTTCTGCAGATCAATGGGACTCATTTTGATTGATTCGATCTGATGAAACGGTCGAGTTGGTTTTGTCTTTGAGGCAGAAAAACAGCCGTTTGCTGTTTTATCTCTTCACGATGTGTATTTATTTACCTTTGATTAAACGTCATAAAAAGTTGGTGACTTTCTCTCAACGACATTATAAATGTAAAAACATTGTAATGTATATGGAAGGTATGGTTTACATTTTTTTATCTAGAAGGTTTCAGTTGTAATTTAAGAAAAAAACGAAACGTAACAACTTTCTTGATGTTTAACTTTATTGTTATTATTATTGTGTATTTTTTTTACATGCAGATGTTTTAATACCACATCTAGAGAAACAAAAGATTGTCTTTAAACATTTTGATGCACTTTTTAAAAATAATGTAAGAGGCAACCTTGTATTTGTAAATAGTCAAGTGCCTTTTAACACCCTTCCAGTATTTTAATTTTTATTTTACAATATTTCCACATTTTATATGACTCTTTTTATTATTATTATTATGTGACATGATTGTTACAGTATGTGACCATTTCATGCCTTTTACATGCACTGCATCAGAGCAAGGGGTGTGCATGAAATACTGACAGAATGTTTCAGATTAGATTAGTTTAATGATTTTAAATGAAGATGTTACTGAATCAAAGCAGATATTATAAACATGATGCACATTGCTCCAGTTATACTTTTGTTTTGCTACAAAATGACACAGTATGCACACAGGAAAAGTGTTTAGTGTCTTTTTGGTGAAAATTCTAAGAAGTTTCAACTAGGGATGCACAATATTGGATTTTTGGCTGATATCCGATATGCCGATATGTTAAAACTTATTTGGCTGATAACCAATACCAATACCGATTTTGTATTATTTATTTCCCTAGACCTACTTACAGAGACTATGTAGATTTTTCTGCTGTGGAACTAAAATACATTATTCTGCATGATCTTTGTCAGTTTGACCTGCTACCAAATGCAGATAACAAAAAAGGGGACTGAAAATGATGTAACACTTCAACTTGGATTATGTTTAATGTCAAATGTATTCATGACATTTACTCTTTAACACAATGACAACACTTGAACAGCGTAAATTTGTAAATTTTCACAAATCTAAACTCAACCTGTTCACAAGCGACAAGTAAAAAGCGCATAAGTAGTAATTAAAAAATAACTTCAAACAGAAGCCTTTTATAACTGTGAGTTATTTTGGTGGAATGGCCGATGGCCGATATTTAACTTTATCGCTAATATCCGCTGATACCGAAACCATGCCGATAATATTGTGCATCCCTAGTTTCAGCTGAATGAAAGGATGGATTCTCAACAATTTCAATGCTAATGACAAAAAGCTATGTTTGCTGTACAGCTGTGGAAGTAGAATAATGAATAAAGGGATTTGGAAATATGATTATTTATGTTTTTTTTAAGCTTTGCAATGAAATAAAAAGGTTGACGTAGGTAAATTCTCATTTCTGAAATAAAACCAATCACATGTTTTACTGTGTAACAAAGTACTGCAGTTGTAAGAGGACTTACTAATATCATTTTTTAAAATTAAAATAAATAAATAAAATGTGAGAGTTTAAAATTCATTTCTGCCGAGCTATGGTTCAGCTGCAAACATTTAGCATTTCAATAGTTTAAGAAATAATTCAAGAAAGACATTTATTGCCATTAAATGTCAGTGAGACGACACACATAAATGATATTTTGTGGAGCGTTTAACATTTAGTGTGATATCTGTTGGACTGGTAAACATTCACCTGTTTTAAATAACACACAGAAACTGCAGCTTGTCCCTTTTGACAATTAAACTGTCCAATGTTTCTACCAGAGAGTTGAAAATTATGGATACCACCGAGTGAGGTGGATGTAAATGTGTTGCGTGTTTAAGTGGCAGCTGGTACTTAAATGAAAAACCTGAGTCCAGATGTTGCAGTACTGTTTCCTTTTAGTAACCTTTTAGACCTAATGTGCCTCCTCTGGTTTTATATTTAAATACAATCAGTACAAATAGCTCTGAGTCATCTACTGTCAGGAAAAAAACACTGTAACGTATTTTTGTTTGCTTAAATTAGTGGCGTAAGAGGACGTTAACACGACAGCCCCATAAATTAATATAAATATCTTTTTTCAGTGTAGAAAACGTGTCAAGCTCAATGCCCGGGGGCCAAATGTGGCCCTCATTGATATTTTCTCTGGCCTCCAAGGCGCTATGTTAAACGTAAAATACTTTTATCACTTGAATTATTTTAGTAATCTTTGATTATGATGTAGAAATCGCAACAGAGAACATCAAATGAGACCAATCAAACTCTTGTTGAGGAACATGGGACCAAGAGAAGATGGTGGGTATCTAACTTGAGCTAATGTAGTTTCTGAAATTGAACCAAGTTTTTAATTTTGGCCCACTTTTGTAAGTGAGTTTGACACCCCTGGTGTAGAAGAACAACTTTAATGTTATTTAGCCACAGCAGATGATGAGGATTATATTTATCTGTAAAGACTGTGTTTAAAGGACAAAGTTTAAATGACTGATAAAGTTAAAGCCAGTTGAGGAGGAGCTTGTCTTTGTAATGACACAGATAAACACCAGGAGCTGAACAACCTTCTGCTTGAGTGCTATGTTCCTGTGAGTCTACACTCAAGCAGAAGGTTGTTCAGCTCCTGGTGTTTATCTGTGTCATTACAAAGACAAGCTCCTCCGCAACTGGCTTTAACTTTATCAGACATTTAAACTTTGTCCTTTAAATATATGGCTTGTTATCACTTTCGGCTAAACAAATTTTTAAATCCAGCTCATTTCACAATTACGTTCATTTATTAAGGAAAAGTTCAGCTCAGACATATATTTGCTATAATTTTTATCAAACAAATAATTGTTTTTAAGTGTTAATCTTCTTAAACGCCTTGCTGTGCGTTCCTGTGGCAGACATTTGCAGCAGAGCTAAACGTAGGTGAGACCTATAGGGATTTTTCCAATCTATTGGTGATAATTGGACAATGCGACCTATACACAGGTGCGACATATACACCAGAAAATACTGTAGATGGCAATATTTTAAAAAGTCTCAGTCTAATTTGATTTTCCAAATTGATTGACATTAAAAGAAAACAGATGAATAAAAAGAATGTTATATGTAAAAATAAAGAAAATGTTGTTAAACATTGGCAAAAGTGGGATATCAATCCAGCAGGGTGGCAAAGTTTATTGTCGCAAGAAAGGTTGAATTTCTTAACTTTTTGACTTAACTTTGTGCATTCAGTGTTTTTCCATGTTAGTGAATGACACATTTTATATGTAACATTCTTTAATCAAGAGCTGTTTGTCAACTATTTTATTTTCTGGATTCAACACACAAGCACACTCACAGAGTGCTGAATGTCTTTTATTATTTTTTTTATTATTATTATTGTGTCATTTTTCTAAACATTTGTGATGCATCTGCCTCAACAAGAGCTTCACAGTGAATAATTAAGTTTACAGAACTGGTGTCATTAATTATCACAAGAGGTCAAAGTAAAATACTTTTGTTCAAGGGTCAGTGTTACGCATCATTTCTGGAAAAGGAACATTTAAATGTAATGTTTTTGCAGATGATTTTTGTTTTTGCAGGTTTTCAAGTTTGTCAGCTTGTGTGAGTTCTGGGAACTCTCTGACTGAAGCAGGAGCCATCCCCCTCCCCCACATTGGTGCTTCTGACCATATCTGTGTTATGCTAAAGCCAGCATACAGGCCACTGGTGAAAGTCACAAAACCAGTCCGCAAGCAGATACGAGTGTGGCCAGAGGGGTCTTCAGAGGCACTCCAGGACTGTTTTGACACCACAGATTGGAGTATGTTCAAAGAAGCTGCTACCACAAACAACACCACATGTCTCCAGGAGTACTCAGACACTGTATGTTCATACATCACCAAGTGCATTGATGATGTAACCAACCTTAAAACCATCACTGTTCGGGCTAACCAGAAGCCATGGCTGACAGCTGAGGTCCACAGACTCCTGAAAGCCAGGAATGCTGCCTTCAAAGCGGGAGATCAGGTGGGCCTGAGGGCAGCCAGAAACAACCTGGACTGGGGCATCAGAAAGGCAAAGAGGCAGTATTCCGGGAAAATAGCTCACCGTTTCAAGGACAGCAGGGATACACGCAGTCTGTGGCAGGGAATACAGACCATCACAAACTACAAACCATCCCCCCAGACCTGTGACAGCTCAGCCTCTGCGCTGAATGAACTGAATGAGTTCTTTGCTCGGTTTGAGGCAAGTAACAGCACACCAGCACATAAACTCCCCCCCTCTCCTGATGGCCAGGTGCTGACGCTGTCCTCAGACAGCGTAAGGCGATCATTCATCAAGATTAACGCCCGGAAGGCCTCTGGTCCTGACAACATACCTGGTCGTGTGCTGAAGGACTGTGCAGGGGAACTCGCAGCGGTCTTCACGGACATCTTTAACATCTCACTGAGCCAGGCCATCGTCCCCACCTGTTTCAAAGCCACCACCATCATCCCTGTCCCAAAGAAGGCAACGCCCGCATGCCTCAATGACTATCGCCCAGTAGCACTCACCCCCATCCTGATGAAGTGCTTTGAACGGCTAGTCATGAAAAGCATCACATCTGTCCTCCCTGCCTCCCTGGATCCCTTCCAATTTGCATACCGACCTAATCGCTCAACCGACGATGCCATCTCCTCTGCCCTCCACACAGCTCTCACACATCTGGACACGAAGGACTCTTATGTTAGAATGCTGTTCATCGACTTCAGCTCGGCATTCAACACCATCATCCCCCAACAGCTCATCCTTAAACTGGACAGTCTGGGGCGATGATAATATAGCTGGTGCCTCTTTGTCCTGTCAGTTTTACGACTTTGTAGAATATATGACAGGGGAGAAGTCCACTGAAAGCCACTCTCTGGCTCTGCATGTTTGTTCAGTTAGAAAGTAACAAGAACAGCTCTAAATATGTGTGTAGGGTATGATCTTTAATGTAATTTAATGTCCAGTTACATTAATTGGTCATTTAGTGGTCTATTAGAGTGTGCGTGTTTATAAGTACTCAGCAATAAATGTACATTTATTTTAGTCATCGATGTGTCTCGGTGCCCCTCCCCCTGGGGCTTGGGGAGACCTGAGCAAGCTGAGGGGAGGCAGTGGTATTTCCTGTGTCTTCTGGCAATAAAGGGGGGACAACAGTCTCTGAAACAAAACCCCCACAGAAGAGTCAGTTTAAAGCAGGCAACCCCCACAGAAGGGTATAAAAAGTTTCCATCCTCCAACAGCAAGGCAGAAGTAAGCCCACGGATCAGGTTGTATGTTCTCCCTGTCCCCCTCTCTCCCTGCCTCCTCCCTCCTCCTCCCTTCTTCTCTCTCTCTCTCTTTTTCTCTCACTGTCCACGTTTTTAAACAAATGTAATGGATGTTAGGAATAGAACAAATGTATTCTGTGACTTTTTAAACTTATAATTAAACTGGTTTTTGGAACTTTAAATTACGTGCGTTTGTTGTATTTTCAGTGTATCTCTCCTTTCTGTTCCAAAGTGAACCAAAAAACGAATTCTGGGGCGAATAAGAATTAAAAGCCAACAACCTCCTGGATCAAACTCACAGTCATACTTCACAGGCGTAAGAATAACCATATGTATCCTTTCAACATACGGTGTAAACAACAATTGAGAGGTTTCAACAAATAATGAGAAAACCTTGGCATATATTAGTGATTAGTTGGTTAGTTTGTTAGTTAATGTGATTAGTTCTGCTCTGCTGCATGTTCCACCTGTTAACCTGTAGGATAAATAAAAAAATGGTGCAGGGAAATAGATTTTCCCTTCATTGGTTACACTGCAACATTAAGCATTCATTCAACATTAATTAATCTGCTGAAAAGGGGAGGAATGTAAACCCAGTTATGGTAGGAGTTCTCTGCTTGTCCATCACAGCTGTGGAAACATGTGATTGTAAAGTGCATTTCCCCTTTTCAGATATAAATTATTCACAATCTTATTTTGCGTTTCCCTTCACGATCATCAGAAGTCCAGATTTGACCTGTAAATGAAAAAATAAGAAAAAGTCAGCACTAAATCTGTATAAATTACCCCAAACATTCAGATCCAGAGGTGGGTTCAACAGAATCTTGTTGAGCAACTACTATCCAACAACCTGTTTTTAGGCACTTATTAAAATGATCTTTTATAACTTTATTAAATGTATAACTGTTTCCAGCTCTCATCACTGTATGAAGAGTTAAAACGTTGATCTAATTAGTTATTTGAAATGGTGTGTTTAACTATACAGTATGTTCCTTATTCGACATCCCCTTTTGAAACAGGAGGTAAACAAAAAACATCCTGTTACAAAGAAAATAATGGAAATGCTCATAACACAAACGTCATCTGTACTGCAGGTGGAAATACTACCAGAAAGAAAAAATAAAAACTCAAAACATCCGAACCCAACCAGTAGCATCAGACTTACTACTTCCACCATAAGACACATCACCCCATTTGACACATGTCACACCACCACGACATCCTATGTCAACTTCTTCTTCAACACAACCTCTACTCCATCTCCTCCGCTATCCACACCATAGTAAGAGAGCTTGAATCCTGCTCCAACACCGTGAGCCTTGCTGCCCTTCCACTCGGTCTCCAGGACAAAGAAAACATTTACCTTCCTTCTCTGCATCATGCCAGCAAACTCTCTACCTATGCCTGTCAAAAGGTGAGGAAAAAGAAAAGAAAAAGACAAACACACATCCAAAAAGGAACGCAACAGGTGCCCATACCGAACATGATGGAGAAAATAGAACCAAACTGTACTGCTCTAACGCGAGTACATGAAGGATAAAACAAAAATGTGTATGGTAATCCAACAATCCATGAGAAGTGTGGCTGTGCAGGTCACGTGTCAGTGAGATCAGTTCTGTGTGTCATAATGAAAAGCGTGTACATGTGTGTGTGTGAGATTTTACCATAGCAAAGATAGTATTGATCATTAAACTGAAGTTATGAATCACCACCTGAAGATCACATGGTCAGCTGACACATCAGCCAGGCTGCAAAGTTTGGTAGTGACGTTTCCCAGCTTGACTATCACTTGTCATGAGTTCTCCAGCCCCCAACCTGGAGATGTGAAGAGTTCAGCAGTGGGTGCAGACCACAGTTCATAGACTTGAGTTGAAACTGGTGCAAAAATGTAAAACTCCATGTAACAGTTCAGGTATGAGTCATGACAGCTTGCGGCTTTAGCTGAACATGATGCATGTCGGCAGTTCAGTGCATTTCAGTTCAGTGCAGGTGGTGTCAGCTTGCAGCTCAGCTGAACACAACGCAATTCGACAGTTCAGTGCAGTCCAGTGCAGGTGCCAACAGGAGTTGTTAGCAAAACCTAGCTTCAATGACAGCACAACATGTGATCTGTCCAAGAATGGCGTTCGAAACCACAGAGTCATAATGCAACTAGTCCATGCTACGGTTGAGGGAACCTAGGTGTATGCAAACGAGTGTACTGAGCAATGCGAATGTTGTAGGGTGAGGAATAAAATTGTAAAATGAGAGCTGCATATCTGTGTATAAGTGAAATCCACCACCAAGCAGAAAGAAATAACTGCTAACCAAACGTCGTCACGGAACACCTGCAGCAGTCACTGATTAGATGCCAAGCTGAAATCCTCAGAAAACACCCAAATAAAGTCACCTCCCGCAGTATGAGACATGAACACACCAGCACATCTGCCAGCAACGAGAAGACTCCCATCTGGACTCTGTCAGGCAGGACAGAAGGCCAAACACGTCCTGCAGAACAAACAAGCGGCAGTCCTCCAAGAAGAAAGAAATACACATATAAAAAAAAACAAATAAATAAAATAAAAATAATCCACCAAAGTACTCTAAACCACTATTACACAGGCCATGTTCATATGTCATTAAACATGACCTGCACCCCACCAGGCTGAAGTGATGAGAACTGGAAACGTAACAATTAATGGCGTGAAATTAACCCTGCATGTACTGTAAATGTTTAAACAACACAAAAAGCCACCTACAGCAGGAAAGACAGCATTTGCCAACATGTTCATGTGAACCTCACCTATAAAAATCTGAAATGTGCCTTTAACACTGAGAGTGAAAAGCACATATCTGCAAAAAATACAGTACTGCATTGTGAGGACAACAGACTGCCACAGAAGGAAATCAACAAAAACAAAAATATAGGCACAAAACCCCTTTTGTAACTTCATTAAAAAAATGCAGGACGTCTCCTGAGAGTCTAAGTAATCTGTAGTGCCCAGAACAGATGTGGGATGGTCCCCGTCCAGTAATCTGTCCAAGAGGAAATAAGCAGATAACCACCCCCACATGCAAGTCGAACAAACACTAATTGTCATGCAGCAGAAGTATTGTGTATCTGGAGAGGTCAGCGTGTTTAAAACAAAAGTCACAGCAACAGAAAATAAAAACAAACCGTGTAATAACCCAACTGTTAACTGGCAATTAACTAACTACTTTACTCTGGAGTTTTCTCCAAAGCAGCACTGAAGTAACCACACTAATAAACAGTAACTTTTACAGTCCCAGCCTGAGCTGATTAAGTTGTAAAACTCCCCGTTATCAGCCGAAAACCTTGAGCCGGACCACTAGCAGGTCCAGAACCAGAACCAAGGAGACAACCCAGTGAGATTTATGGATGAAAGAAGGCATTTGTGCCCGTGAAGGCAGATTCACAGGTGCGTATGGGGGGGTTGAGGGAGGAGGGGAGGAGATGTCTCCTTCCCGGTACCTCTTTCACTGCGTGTCAGGCACCAACAGGAAAGTGTTATCTTGTCAGAAGCCATAAATCTGAGTTCGAGCCAGCAGCTTGCATCTGCAAAACTGCTTCGGGCACATCCCCAGACCAGGTTCCTGTCTCCCTGGCTTTTACACTCACAAACGCAATAAATGAGAATAAAAATAAAAATAAAAAATCTGTCTAATGGGCAAACTGTTAACCGTCAACCAACCAACAACTGCACTCCGGAGTCTCTTCAACAGCAGCACCGAACAAACCAACGGAACAAACAGCAGCTCCAAGCCGGTCCCTGGACCAGAACCTCCAGAGGCCATCTGCGGCGGGGGAGGGAGGAGAAGGGAGGAGGGGAGCCCCATCTGCAGGAACCGCAGCAAATCAGTGGGGGAGACCGGCCGTGTGACAGCTGCATGTGCAGGCTCCAGCCAGCCCTCTGCATCCAGAACCCACAAAACAATATATGAAAATAAATAATCTTTCCCTGTTGCCTTTGTTTGCGTGTATGCAGCACTTTCCGGTGTACAGGTCGCATGCCTCAAAGAAAAAGAAAGCCAAAAAAAAACAATAAAAAGATAATAAAGTTATCTTAAAAATGGGTGCGACCTATACAGTGGAAAATACGGTAATCGACTTTAACGGGGAAGGGGAGGAAAAATGTGACTCTGACAGCGATCACAGGTCCCGGTTGTGAACTATAAATCACATGCACGGCAACCTGTGACCCCGGAGCGGCAACCCACTCTTACGGCAAAACCGTGTGCCGGATGAAAGCCCTGTGACTCGACGGCGACAGAGTCCCGGAGTTCACGATCAAGCCTCGGCCCCACAGTTTCCCGGAGTCCAAAGGAAAAGTGTCTCCCAGCCGACAGGCCGGAGCTCATAGAAGGGGAAAAAGCAAACAAAGGCACTCGTAAATTATCCCTGCGCGTGTATGGACTTCTATGTGCTTTCCACTTTACTTACATGTACGAAACCCGCAAAAAATGCACATTCAAATGAAATACCAACAGTAGTTCACGTTTTTTTTTACTTTTAGCTGCTAACATTATAAACCACTGGCCCACCCGGAGACAAACAGCCCTCAGTCAACAAATAATTTAGTGTGTCCAAACGCAGACATTTCGTGTAAGAGGAGTTCTGCTCACCTCTGTGAATCACCGGTTGTTGACTGCGCGCGTGCTCGCCTGTCGGTGGGGGGGGAACCCTCCAAATCATCTCTCGTTTCAGACGAAACTGCAAACCTCTCAGCGTCGGTGGTCACCAAATTGTTGCGAATTCAAAAGGTTGAAGGAAGCTCTGAAACGAATGTGCAAATTTATGCAGGTTTATTGTACATAATAAGAATAAACCTTACAGCAACAACAGACCTCTCACCGAGCACAAGTCCACACACACATCTTCGAAGGCGGATCACGGTTTTATACCTCCAGATGACGTCATCGCCTCATGGGACCAATCCTGGAACCGAACCGCCTTGGAACCGCCCTAGAACTTCCCCTACTCTGTACGTGATCCGTCTCTCAGCCAACAAGCTACCAGCTCTGTATGTCAATCATCCAGTGTTATGTCTGTTGTATGTGCAGGCGTGTAACTGTTCCCTAGTGAAAACAAAGCCCGAGAGAAAGACGTTCTGCCTAGTGTCACATTTCACATTATAAGGCAGAATTAAGTGAATACAAATAATGGAACATAATGGGTGTAATGTATACTGATAGAAATAATTTCAAATTTAAATGCAGCTTAGTACTGTAGTGAGTTGTGGTATTTTTAGAACAGGTCCGAGGGCACCTCAAATGGTCCTTGGGGGCACCCGGGTGCCCGCGGGCACCATGTTGGTGACCCTTGATTTAGATGCTGCCTAGCTCACCAGCTGATCCAAAGCATAGATATATATGTACGTAGATGCCTCGTTGAGAGAGCTGGCCCGCTGCAGCCATGCGTCAGAGCGTCCGCCATATTGAATGTGCGATCTATCGGTCAACACAAAGCACTGTTCTACAAAGAGTTTTAAGTTAATACCTGTCATTCACACACACACTAATATATTTGGAAAACAAACAGGCACCAAAGACAACATTCATAACTTTTAATATCCATCCATCCGCATCTTCCTTTTTGGGTCGCGGGGGTCAGCAGTACCCATGTCCAGCAATCACTGTGGTCTCCAGTCCATCACAGGGACACAGAGACAAACGAGACAAACAACCATTCACTCTCTCATTCACACATGGGAACATGAGAGAACATGCAAACTCCACCCAGAAAGGTCCCCGGACAGGGATTTGAAGTAAACTAGGGCAACCTACTCGCTGAGAGGCAGCAGTTCTACAGTTATCTTTACAGGGGGTAGTAATGGGGTGGAGCTAGCCACAGCAATGCGTTTGGCTGGGCTTACTTCACTCTAGCTTCTGCGCAAAGATGACACGCAAATTCGTAAAGTGTTCCTCATTTTCACTTTTTAGTAACACAAAATACATTAAAGTTCCTTCCAGTTTCATATTATGAACCAGGATTACCAGATTAGAGCTGGAACATGCAAGGGAGAAAACAAACAAACAAAAATAAATAAATAAAATGTAAGGGAAAACAATGTTCACGCCTCTTTCTGATTCAAATCCAGCCTCAGGTGTGTAAAGATACAGATCAAATTCCAACGTGCTGTGACATTTAAACAAAGCCAACATGTAAAAGGAGTCTCCACACCATCCAGGACATCTACCACAGCTGATGTCTGCATAAAGCACCAATTAAGTACCCACCCAGCACAAGGACTCTTCCGTCTACTACCCTCAGGCACAGGAGTCTGCCATCGCCTATAAAGACTATGAGACAGGTATTACCCACATGCTGTCAAATTCACACCGATGTGAGGAATAAGGGTCTTGGACTTCAGATAATACAAATACATCTACCCCACCCTGTGAACATGGGAGGTTCTGCGGAGGAAGTAGTCTCCAACTACAGTACAAGTACTTGGGGGGTGCAGTGCACCTGAATGATTACCTCAGCTGGACCAACACCACCATCAGCCTGATCAAGAAAGCTCATCAGAGACTCTACTTCCTCAGGCGGCTGAGACGAGCTGGTCTGGGAAGCTCAGTCAGTCCTCACCTCCTTCTACAGGTGTGCAGTGGAGAGCATCCTGTGCTCCAGCATCAACATGTGGCATGAAGGCTGCAGAAAGAAAAGCTCTACAGAGAGTGGCGAAGGCTGCACAGAAGTCTGTTGGAGTCAGTCTCCCCACCATCACAGACATCTACACCTCCAGATGCAGGAAGAGAGCCACCTGCATCATGGATCCCACTCACCCAGGCACTCTTTGCCCCGCCCCCCTCAGGCAGGAGGTTGAGGAGCATCAAATGTAGAACTAGACTGAGGAACAGCTTCTACCCTGAAGTTGTTAGACTCATGAATCTCTAATCAGAATTATCACTGTGAAATAAATCACTGTAATTCCACTCGATTGTTTACTGTATGTGCTGCTGATTATCTATGTTGCTGATTTATTTCACGCTGCAGTGTTCATTTGTACTCATCTGCTCACACATGACTCATGTTCGTGCTGCTGTTGTTTAGTGTACTGGTTTTGTACTATTAGTGCTTAGTGTGTATTCTTAGTTTAGTGTATTTCTTAGTTCATATATTAGATTGTGTTACTGCTTTTCTTTACAATTTATACTTTTGTTGGATGGAGCTGGGACCCGTGTATACAATTTTGTTTCACCACATGTGGTGCGAATAACAAATAAAGAAACCTTAACTTCATTGCTAAACTCTCGATAAATAACACTGAACAATCGGCAATAACATTGCACCAAGCCACATCTGTAAAAGCTAAAATAATTAATATTAGCTGTTATAGCTATGTTTGTTGCTGCTGCACTATTGAATGTTGTCCCATGTTGTCAGGGCCGGCCCAAGCCTCTATAGGGCCCTAAGCGAAATTTGGTTTGGGGCCCTCCATTTCCGTTAATAATGTACATAAAAATAAATTAAATTGTGCAAAAACAGACAAAATAAAATACATCAAGAAAATACTTAATGTAAATTTAATGAACTATTACTTGAAACCATGTCAAAATGATTATAAAAAAAGATATTTAAAGTTGAATAATTCGTTTTTAAAACGAAGTGTATGCAACAATGTGCAAGGGCTGAACTTAAAAATTTAGAATAATATAGAAATCATTACTAAAAAAATTCAATTCCACTTAGGGGGCCCCCTAGTGGCCCCGGGGCCCTAAGCAGCTGCTTAGTTTGCTTATGCCTTGGGCGGCCCGGCCCTACATTACCATCACAATTCAATCTCACTATCTGTACAATAACAACCTGTGCAGTTTATATTAGTTATGTGCAATAACTAATAGCTTATACCTGTACCTTGAAAATGTATTCAAATTCATCCTGCTTCACCGTTAACATTCTACCGCGTTTACTTTTTTTTGCAACTTTGCCAACACCTAGAGAAAACTCTCCTGCAACCCTTCCAAACAAAACATACTTGTTCAATTTTAAATTATTGTTTTGAACTTTGCCTACTGAAGCCTGTGAAGTCTGACATGGAGCTCTAGGGAGTTTGCAGTGAGTACAACTCCCCTTCTTGGCATTGTGTTATTACACAAGTGTATGCTCCAAACAAGCAAACTGCAAAAAACTTATTTTTTACAGATCAACCTTACTGACAAGTCAATACATTTGATCCCGACTGCCACTTTCCCACTTAAATCCTTTCGAATCAACAAAGCTGGACTGAGTATTTTTACTCACAGCATTTAGTTTTTGATTCATAAATGACAAATGTGTAATCTGTCGTTTTTGTACACTTTCGTTAGATTTAAATAGTTGCAGACCAGATTTTTTTGTAATTACTTGATACATAAAATCTTAGAAATCCTTTTGAACTTTTTTGTTTTGAGAAAAAAAAAAAATCAACACCTGGAGTGTTTTAGTTCATTTTATTGCACAAACAGCAGTGACAAAAGGTACCTTAGATGTTACGATGTTACAGACAAAAATAGGGGTAACATTCAAAAACTTCTTTGACACAAAACAGAATGTCAGGTCCTAAAAGAGTCAGTCATTTGGAAGATTTTTCTCTTTTTGAACAGAATAAAGTGATCTTGTAAAATGCGAAGCACAGATAAGACGGATAAAAAGATGAACATTTCAAAACGAGTCACAAGTTCAGTATCAAAATGTAGTACATTACGGCGTCCGTTCCAGAAAATCCTTTAGCACAATAAACACTAAACTACTCAACTGTTGAAGGCGCTGAGGAATATTAGAGGGGAAAGCACAAATTAATAAGTACTTGTCAGAAAACATGATTTGTTAAATCTAAAGTTTTAGCAGGTGTAACAGTCAAATACACAATAAAGATGTTATCTTTGCATATACTGTAATATACAAAAAGTAAGTTATTAAATGAGAATAAAAGTGGTGTGTATGAAATCAAATGCATGTTTACACAATCTGATGAATTGAGTCTTTGGTTCGACGTGAGCACCACCCAAAACTGAAAAAATTTGAAACACTTGTGTTCAAAATGGCTTTTTCCCTCCATCTTCACTTCACTTCCTCAGTAACAAAAGTCGCAGAACAAAAGCTTTCAGTAAGAAAACAAAACACAAAAAGGTACAAACGTATAGACACGGAGGGGTCGTTACAAACTAACTAACGGGAGATAATTGGACACGTTCGTTAAAGAGGCACAACTTGAAACATGTCAAATGTAGCCACGAGGTCAGTAAAATGGAAAAAGGCATGAAAAGACGAACAGGAGAGGCTGAAAATGATTCATCTGCACAAAGTGACTCGCTGTACGAAAGTGTACAGCAGAAGGAAAGGCAGACAACAGCTTCAGAAAGGCACAGAGCTTTAGAGTGTGCATTTATCTAGAACTATCACACACACAAGAAGGAGGTGTTGGCAAAAGGTGTGTGAACAAAATTTAACCCAAATAAAAGTTGCACCCCGTTGTGGTCATAAGTTAAGAAGCAAAACAAACTAATAAAAAAGGGTAAACATAAACGTCAATGATTGTTATAGCAGGTTAGATTTTACAGCAACGAAAAAGGGTTTATTTAGGTGAATTTTTAAATGGCACTGAAAGACACTTGATGGAAAACAATTATCCGTTTTAAATTCCCATTTAGTATCTGTTAATCAAAAACAATGCACCTTTGATTTGACCAAAAACAAACAGGAGCTTAAAGGAGGTTCCTGTTGCCAAAGATGTTATTTGGGTCAACGTAGTCCTTGACAGACTTGATCATCCCCAGGCCGACGTCGGACACGGTCTCCCTCATCCACTTCTTCCGAAGTTTCCCCACTGAATGGAAGAGAAAAGATGGAAAAATAAATAAATAAACCGAAGACGACAACCAAGGGGGAGAAATAGTGGAATCGACACGGCCGATTGCTCAGCAGGCTGCTGGGAGCCAATCAATCTTGTGAGAGTGAGTGAATAAACAGAGGGTGATAAATGCTTTTATTCAGAGAGGAGAAATGTTTTGCATGGCATGATTTATGGAGCTCAGCAGACTATCAAACTCATTAGGCTCAGTGTGTTCCCAGAGGAGGGGCCGGCTGGCGGCTGGAGCGCTTCGTCCCCGGCTACCTCGCTCTGTGGAAGCAACGCTCTCCTCGAAGCCCGTCCCTCCAGCGTCACCCGGGCTTTTCGGTCTCATTGTGCGAACGAGCGTGGCCGACGATGGGTGTCGTCCCGAGTGCTGCTCTGCTCCAACATGAGGGGGCCAACCGTGACGGCCCACACAATGGCCCTCTGTCAGCAGGACTTCAGCTTTTCTAACTCTTCCCTCCAAATTCTGAAGCTGAGGAGGGGCAGCAGCTCTGGCTTGAAACCTGGTGAGAGTGGCCGTTATGTTACCAGCTGCCCGGTCTGACAAACAGAACAGCACCTGCAGCCCGAGCAGAACCTGGAGCAAGACTGGGGGAACCTCACGTGTCCAAGACATAAAACAAGAACATGAAAACAATTTTATAGAAACTAAGCTCAATACTCAGTCAGAAGATCAAATAAGACGCCAAATTACTGCACATTAAAAAAACAAGAAAAATGGGAAGCTGAATTAAAAAAAAAGTAAAACATTACCCTGAAAATAAAAATAACAAGGAAAAAGTCCAGATGCTGCATGTCTCTTGTACTTTGAACAAGTGTACGTTTTAATAGAAATCAAATCTAGAGAAGTTAAATATCAACTAAAAAGAAGCCTAAAGGATTAAATATGGGAGTGTTTCCCCAAAAAAAAAAAAAGAACTTACAAAACTATTGTTTCACACTGAAGCTGGACTACAGGTCTCAATTGTAAATGAGTCCTGATAACTCAATGAGACCAAGTTGTATAAAGGTTGAATGAAAACTAATGTGTTTACGTTCTGTGAAATAAATCCATCTAAAAGCTATTTAAAGCTCATCTAAAGCAAGACATAAAAAATAAAAACTATAAATTGTGATTACGCAAGTGTTTTCCAACCCTTTGCTGTCAAGCTTTTTTTTAGTTTTTGTTTTGGATTAGGAAAACTGTTGAACGTCTTTATAAACGATTTTGAAGAAATATTAGGGCCACTCAGAAGGAAATAAAAATTCAAAGATTTTTTTTGTTTGAGTTTTAGTCTTGATGACAACATATAGAGACGTCATTCCCAAAATAACTTCAAAATGGAGAAATAGGTTTGTTATTTTGAGATTAAAGAGGAAATCAAAACTTCAACCATCAATGGCACAAAGACCAAGAATGGCCAAACATTTTGTTGTGATTTTCTACTTCTAAATAGATTTTTTAAAAAGACTTTTTTTTGTTCATGTCTGAATCTATGCACAAATTGTAAACAACTCAAACATTCAGTTTCAGGTGTAGAATGGTTTTCAACAATAGGACGTGCAACCAGTCCAGGGTGTGCACCGCCTCTAGCAGTGACTGCTGGAGATACACCAGTAAAGAAAATAAATGACATAATAGCACTGTGATCTACTTTTATAAGTTTCAGATCATTTTTGTGTATTTTTGAGTAAGGGCTCAAGGTAGTTCTGTGAGTTCCTCCATTGGGACTTATGCTCGAGTGCCAATAATAAACTGGACCCATATACAGGTAACCCCCCACTTACGACTCCATCGACCTACGAACAACGGGACCTACGAACATATCATATTTAATAAAAATATGAAATTACTGTATTAAAAAAAAAAAAAATTTTTTGTGTTTAAATGTTCTTAATTTCATGTGTACATCACTTTGTTGCAGCTGTGGTTGTTTTAAAGGCTTTATAAATAATAATTATGATAAAAAAGATCATTTCTGATCATTTTTGAGCAATCTTGGGCAACAGGAAGTAGGTCTTCAGTTTACACGGTCACAAATTAATGTAGAACACCGGACGCCATTTTAGGTTAGCTGCCCGGGAGCCAGCCGAAGACTGGTGACCAGGATGGCTTCATATGGATTAATTACGAGCTGGAAACGTCTCTGTGAACTTTGTGGATGTCTCAGGCAGCAGCGGATTTATCGCTGATCGTGCCAGGCCGCTGCGCGAACACCTCCGGCCAGGCTCTGGCCTGGCTAGCTCCAGAAGCTAACACGGGAGCTAACACGGTAGCCGGCCGAAGACTGGTGACCAGGATGGCTTCATATGGATTAATTACGAGCTGGAAACGTCTCTGTGAACTTTGTGGATGTCTCAGGCAGCAGCAGCAGCTGCAGATTGATCGCGCCGCCGCTCCAACACCAGCTCATGGCTTGGCTAGCAGAAGCTAGCCAGCTAGCTAACACAGGTCTGGAGCAGCTGCGGTGGTTCACTGGCCGGCCGCCGCGCTGCTCGGCCCGACAACAATCAACGCATGGCAACCTAAGATGTCGGCTTTGACCATCTCAAAGTAAGAAAATATATTTTTATTTATTCTGTAAATGTGAATAGCAATGTTTAACATTACAGTACACTACTGTACATGCTTAAATGTGTGCGCGCGCTCCGTTAGCATGATAAATAAAGGTTGAATGAATGAATGAATGAATAATTTAAAAAAATAAAATAATTTTCACCCCCTACCTACGGCAGAATCGAGCTGCGAACCGTTCTTAGGTCCCGAACTCGTTCGTAACACGGGGGTTCCCTATACCCTCAGCCACAATAAATAAATAGCTCAGATTGCTTTATTTGACTTAGTCTTGAGACATTAGATTTTTTTCTTAGCATTTTTGACTTTATTCTAAAATAAATACATAAATGAATAAAAAAAATACATCACATATCCTTAAAATAGAACTACCGTATGTTCCCCCATTCTTTTACCCAAAGTGATCCACAAGACTGTAAGAGAGTTGTGTAAATGTTAACTTCTGGAGGTTGTGTGACTGAGTGAAACTCCTATCTCCAATGTGAAACACAAAACGGTTGATTTGAGAACTGAGCAGCTTAGAGCAGGTGCTGCTTACTGAGTAAACCACCGTAATCGCCTGAGATTAGATAGAAATGTCTGAAAACAGGGAAGGAGTAAGAAGGGAGTGTTCGCACGCCTCTCTGTCATCTAGCAGGTTGATGAGGGACATGATGAGGGAAGGGGCCACGTTATCACAGACCAACCAGGAAACCCAGCTGGGGCTCAGCCACAAGGCCAGTGAGGCTCGTCTCCGAGCAGAACAGGGCAGACAGCAGGGTCACCAGGGATCCTGACTCGGCACAAATCTCCAGATGGTGACAGAGGGACCAATCAGTTGCTGCCCAATAACTAAAAAAGTCCTGTTCTCTCTACTGCCGCCTCCTCCGAACTCCTTCCTCCTTGTTCCACCTCCATCCCTCCCTCCCTCCTCTCAGGAAAAGGAAAGAAAACAGAAGGTGCTGGGACTGCATCATTGCCTCCATCACTGTGATAATTTACACATCTATCTTGTCATATTCTCTCTTTTTTTCTGGTCGCTGTTGCAATCAATCTCACCAGACCTGGTGTGTGCAGCTGAGACATGCAGAGCAGAGCAGGTAGTCATTTTAGAAATCACTTTTTTTTTTTTAAAAGTGTTTTATTTCTCTTGGGTGGGAAAACTTGTGAGTTGAGGAACTTCTCTAAATCAGGTCTTTTTTAAAGCCTCCTGAAGTGCACTGGGCAGTTGCTGTGTGAAGCCACAAAGTGAGAGGATGTTGATGCTGGTGGTTGCCGTCAGACAAAGGTGATAACAGAAGCTGAGTCGAGCCTGAACTTCGATGTGTTTCTCTCGTTTTCGCTGACGAATGGGGGTCAGGACATGACAGGCAGGGTAAAGTGGCAGCCCTGGGTTCCTAGGGTACGACCAAGCCAGAGTGTTGATGGAAGATGCTCCTTGTGATTGATGTTCAGTGGCTTTTCTGAGCCATGACACTGGAGACCCAGGCTTTAAGGACAATCCTGGTCCTGGTGGTGTGGCTCTCAAAACCTGCCTGTAAAATTTGGATTTCTGACGTTAGAATCGTTGTTTGTCAGACAGAACACACTGCGATGTCAGACCAGCGATAACTGCGGGGAAACTGCCAAGATTCCTTCCCTACACCCACTCAACACAGCACTGACCTGCTGTAAATACAGGGCTACAGAAATGTAGATTTCCTCCAGTGCCCTCCCACCTCACCATCCTTGACTACATCTGTTTTGTTTGATACACAAAACCCACCGAAACAAGCTCCATTTGTCAAGCGCTGATTGTGGGCAGACAAACCGGCCTGTCTGCACTCAGATAGCGAGCCCCACTGTTATTAATCACAATTACAGAGTGGGCCTCGCTCACAGGAGCAGCATCAATATCCCCTCCTCTCCCCCACACCCATCGTCACCTCCCCGTGCTGCTCAGGGTGGCAGGGCCACCGTTTGGAGGTCAGCGTACAGCCAGCGATAACGGCAGCATCATTTACCCCAACCCGCCGCCTCCTTTTTATTAGCAATCTTTTAATTTTGAACCCGTCCCCGTCTTCAGGAAAAATTGTGATTTAATATCGCAGCTGATTCACTGCATACTGTTTTTGACAGGCGTGATGAATAGCCTGAAGTGATGTATGAAAACAGCGAGGCGGATGGCAATATAGATAAGGCAGCCGTTTCGGTTATCCCTGATGGGGCCCAGAGAGTTGTTTCGCTTCCCTCCCATGCTCACATTTCATTTGGCCATCGCTGAAATGAACAAATAGCCGAGTCAGAGCCATTCATCTGAGCTGCGGGGAACAAATTCTGGACGAGTGAAGGAAGCAGTGAAAGATCTCTGACCAAATGAACATTTATGGCATGACTGGCTCGCCAGCGAGGAGTTCGCCAGGACAGCTCGCTGTGCAGTCATTGCATCCAAAAAAAAAGTAGTTTTGTGAAACAAAGCAAAGTTATTCGATTTAGCTTTGTGGAAAGTTTAAAGAAAATAGGCTTAATTATGTACAAACCGGATTCCAAAAAAGTTGGAACACTAAACAAATTATGAATAAAAATGGAATGCAATGATGTGGAGATGGCAAATATCAATATTTTACTCGTAATACTTTTCATTCATTCAACCTTTATTTTTACAGGCTAGAGGCTAGTAATAGAACATAGATGACAGATCAAAAGTTTAATCTGAGTAAATGTAAAATTTTAAAGGAAAAATATGTTGATTCAAAATTTCACAGTGTCAACAAATCCCAAAAAAGTTGGGACAAGTAGCAATAAGTGGCTGGAAAAAGGAAATTGAGCATATAACGAACAGCTGGAAGACCAATTAACACTAATTAGGTCAATTGACAACATGATTGGGTATAAAAAGAGCTTCTCAGAGTGTCAGTGTCTCTCAGAAGCCAAGATGGTAAGAGGATCACCAATTCCACCATTGTTGCGCAGAAAGATAGTGCAGCAATACCAGAATGGTGTTACCCAGCGTAAAATAGCAAAGACTTTTAAGTTATCATCATCAACCGTGCATAACATCATCAAAAGATTCAGAGAATCTGGAACAATCGCTGTGCGTAAGGGTCAAGGCCGTAAAACTCTACTGGATGCTCGTGATCTCCGGGCCCTTAAACGTCACTGCACCTCAAACAGGAATGCCACTGTCAAGGAAATAACAGAATGGGCTCAGGAATACTTCCAGAAAGCATTGTCAGTGAACACAATCCACCGTGCCATCCGCCGTTGCCAGCTGAAACTCTACAGTGCAAAGAGGAAGCCATTTCTAAGCAAGCTCCACAAGCTCAGACGTTTGCACTGGGCCAGGGGTCATTTAAAATGGAGTGTGGCAAAATGGAAGACTGTTCTGTGTCAGATGAGTCACGATTTGAAGTTCTTTATGGAACACTGGGACGCCATGTCATCCGGACCAGAGAGGACAAGGATAGCCCAAGTTGTTATCAACGCTCCGTTCAGAAGCCTGCATCACTGATGGTATGGGGTTGCATGAGTGCTTGTGGCATGGGCAGCTTGCATGTCTGGAAAGGCACCATTAATGCAGAGAACTATGTTCAGGTTCTAGAACAACATATGCTCCATCTAGACGTCATCTCTTTCAGGGAAGACCCTGCATTTTTCAACAAGATAATGCCAGACCACATTCTGCAGCAATCACAACATCATGGCTACGTAGGAGAAGGATCCGGGTACTGAAATGTCCAGCCTGCAGTCCAGATCTTTCACCTATAGAGAACATTTGGTGCATCATAAAGAGGAAGGTGCGACAAAGAAGGCCCAAGACGATTGAACAGTTAGAGGCCTGTATTAGACATGAATGGAGAGCATTCCTATTTCTAAACTTGAGAAACTGGTCTCCTCTGTCCCCAGACGTCTGTTGAGTGTTGTAAGAAGAAGGGGGGATGCCACACAGTGGTAAAAATGGACTTGTCCCAACTTTTTTGGGATTTGTTGACACCATGAAATTTTGAAACAACATATTTTTCCCTTAAAATGATACATTCTCTCAGTTTAAACTTTTGATCTGTGATTTGTGTTCTATTCTGAATAAAATATTAGATGTTGGCACCTCCACATCATTGCATTCAGTTTTTATTCACAATTTGTTTAGTGTCCCAACTATTTTGGAATCCGGTTTGTACCGGTAGTTTGAAGTGTAGTACCTCCATGATGATGTGATAAGCTCCCTCCATTGGCAAGAATTTCTTCTCTAGCTGCATTCTGGAAAAAAGAACAAAAAAACATTGTGAATTAATATTTTGCAGTTACCCTCATGAGTGTGAGCTCCAAAGGGCTGAACCTACCTCCACTTCTTCATACACATGCACTGGATCACTGAGTCCTCTGTAGTTGAAGGCAAAGTAAAAGTAGATGCAGGCACCGGCGTCGTACGTCTGCGTCACCCTGCACGAAGCAGAAACAAATTCAAATGTGTAGCAAAAGCTCTCAAATGAAGACTCTTTGAAGCTCTAATACAACTCAAACCAAACAGTTGTTTCATCAAGGGACAGCATTTACATACAAAAAATGCTTCCCCCCCACCATTTGTAGATGGAGGATAATGTGAAGGTGGGAGGTTTGACTTGCCCCAGTGATCCCACTGACCTCAATTCCATTCCAGAAAGTGCAGACAATGTGCTAGCCCGGTCTTTTTAATAACACCATCACCAAGCATTAAATGGCATCACTACATCATCAGGGCTACATTTAAATACATAAAACAAACAGCTTGAACTCAAGTGTTGTAACAACGTTGAAATAAAATGCTCTTCCAGTGTGCCTTTTTTTTTTCTTTCTTCCTTCTCCTGGCTGTGTTCCGGGCTGGGGTGCAGAGCCCTTGTTCATTTGACATGGCCCATCACCTGGCACTCTGACTGTTCTAGAGGTTAAATGGACAAATCAATCATGTGACAGACTGCAGCCGGAAAATGAATGGCTGCAGCATAATCAGGCTGAGGCTTAATCTGTCCGCAATCTGTGAGCGGCAGCCTGGTGCTCCTCAACCAGCTAGCCGTCTGTCTGTCTACCGTCTCTGGTTAACTCAGCAGGGACTAACATGCAGGCTCCATAATTTCTGTAGAGAATCAAATAAATGTATATTTAGAATATGGCTTTAGTCAAGTAGGAAAAATAAATGGTGTTTAACCTTCTAAGGAGGGTTTTGTTGCTGCTTGTTTTTGACGTAGACATTGCTGTTCCAAAAAATGGATGGAAAGTATAATCGAGTTACACTGCCACACCATTGTGTTTTTATTGAATGATGTTGAGATAGTACCATACCCTTTACTCTTTGAATAATTAAAGAATCACATTGAGATTTTAAGTTGTGTTTCCCATTTTAAAAGATTCGTACTTGGGATACAGAACAAATAGATTTGATACTGCAGTATATGCTACAGTGGAGAAAAATCAACCGCACAGCCAACAATACTTAATTTTTCACAATTTGATAACTAAAAAACAGGATTTAACCAATTTTTCTTTTTTGTACTAGTGTGCAACTTCAGTTTCCACTAAAACTCTGATTTTGATGGTTACCTGCAAGTGGACAAGGGTGGAAATTGAACTCCTTTCTCTTTGCACTCTCGAACAATACGCGCCTTCACGTTCCTGCAAATGTCCAGGACCCTGGGAGAAAAATTCAGTGCATTAAAACAAGGTGAAATATAAACCATCACAGGCTTTAATCCATGATATGTTTCAAACAGGACATTGTTGTGCACAGGGAATATGCTTTAAAAACAAACTTATTAGCGAGACAAAGTATTAAAATTCAGGAAAAGGCAGGAAGCCAGGAAGGAGGGAGGGCAACAGACTGAGTAACATGACGACCACTGTGCAAGAGATTCCCACTGGTGTGGAAATGGCCGCCAGTCCTTAGCATGTGCAGCCGGGTGTGGAGTGTGCAGGACGGGGGAGGAGGGAAGGTAATGAGCCAGGCGCATATGCTCGCCTCGGTGCCTGATCTCTTGGTCTCTCCCGTCAGGCATCTTGCACAACAGGGAGCTGCACGTGCTCCCGTTTGTTGTGTGACACAGCAGGAGGATGAAAAATGTTGGAAATGCAGATCACGCAATGTAGATGTGAGATGGATCTGTGGGTCACACTACACACATTACATCGCCCCCACACAGCACACACACTGTGTCCTCTGCTCTGTGTGTTTGTGCATGTGAGATAGTAATGGTGTATTTGTGGGCTGAGGTAAAGGCTTCACCAACGCAGTCATTTAATGTGAGGAGAAAGCAGACATGACGGTGAACGACAACGTCAAAGAAATACGTAAAGTAAATCAAAATAAATCAGAGTACACTCTGAGCAGAATGAGTGTGAGGAATAAATACAGTATCTTATGTTAATGCATTTACCTGTCCCAAGGCACAGAGGTTTCAAAGGACTCCCCGACCACATAATAATCCAACCCCAAGTCCTGAATGGAATATAATAGCAACATTAGAAGGACAAGTTATTGTATTTATATGTACCGGTAGTTAGGAATTGTCGCATTTTGACTCGTCGTTTAATAGGACAAGCAGATGAAACAACAAAACCCTCTCATTTTATTTACTTTTCCAAAATAAAATGTTCTGTCCTAAATGTACTTGTTTTATCACATCATTTTAATGCAATCATGTTCAAATTAAATTTAAAGAAGAGAGTGTAAAATCCTTAATTTTATTTCAATATTTTGATCATGATCATATATATAAAAAAAAGGTCTTGAAGACAATGTTTTTACTACTAAATGATAATTATCTGAAATCAAATTGAAGCCTGACTGAGGTTTAATCACATTTGTGTAGTAAACCTCAGCAGATTCCTCTTACTCATATTGTATATTTATATAACTAAAGTCATTATCTTACATGTGAATGGCTCTGAGACCCCCCACCCACCCCCAGCAAGAATCAGAGCCAGTCAGAAGTGGAGTTCTTTGCAGAATACAAGTGGGGGAGAAATTCCAGTAAAGTACAAATACTGTACAGAAAACGTAGCTGAAACATTTGAGCGTAGCTTTTGCATTTGTTTATCCTCTTTTATGAGGCAAATAACTAGTTGATAGAAAAGTTATAGGGGTGTTAGTTTTAGTATTTAGTATTCCACGAACCAAATTAAGGATCATGGGAGACCGGGCATTCTGTGTGGCTGCCCCCCGCCTATGGAACTCCCTCCCTGACTACCTGAGAGCTCCACAGTCACTGGTTGACTTTAAAAATGGCTTAAAGACTTTTCTTTAAGCAGCCTATTCTGCCTCCACATGATTTTATCTTTGATCTTGGTTGATATTATTATTGATTTTACTTGATTTTATCACTTGTTTTATTTGATTTTTGCTTTTGTTGCACTTTGTAGCACTTTGGGATTTTTATTAATGAAAATTGCATTATAAATTGGTCATGGTCATGAGCTTTGGTTGTGACCGAAAGAACGAGATCTCGGATACAAGCGGCTGAAAAGAGTTTTCTCCGCAGGGTGGCTGGACTCTCCCTTAGAGATAGGGTGAGAAGCTCAGTCATCCGGGAGGGACTCGGAGTAGAGCCGCTGCTTCTCCACATCGAGAGGAGCCAGTTGAGGTGGCTCGGGCATCTGGTTAGGATGCCTCCTGGACGCCTCCCTGGTGAGGTGTTCCGGGCATGTCCCACCGGGAGGAGACCCAGAGGAAGACCCAGGATACGCTGGAGGGACTATGTTTCTCGGCTGGCCTGGGAACGCCTTGGGATTCCCCCAGAGGAGCTGCTCCAAGTGGCTGGGGAGAGGGAAGTCTGGGCCTCCCTACTTAGGCTGCTACCCCCGCGACCCGACCCCGGATAAGCGGAAGAAAATGGATGGATGGATGGATGGATGCATTATAAATTGAATTCATTATTATTATTATTAGTACCGGTAGTAGTAGTGTTGGGAGTTATGGACAGAAAAAAACAAGACTTCATAATAAGTCTAAATATATTCTGAGTGGCATATCTACGGCTACTTTCAGGATATTCCAATAACATATTTACTAACTTGTAATGCTGAAACTTGGGTTAATTGAACAACAAACTATATCAACAATCTTATGTTCATTGTTTATTAAAGAAACAAACCCATCACAAAAGTATTTACAATCAAATCCAAATATTAAAAATTTTTTTTAATAAAGAATCACCTGAGCACCCTATACAGGTAGTCCCCGACTTACAAGCGCTCTTACTTACGAGGTCCCGGACTTACAAATATGCATCTCATAAATAAATAAATAAAAAATATATACAGGTATATACCGGTATATATATTTTTAATTTTTATAAATGAATACATTTACAGTACTGTACAGTCACCAATCACTTAGCCTATCCTAACACAGTTTTTAAAGATGAAGTAGTGAGTTGAGTTGTCTCCCTTTCACATAAAGGGAGCTAGCTCCCTTTATGTGAATGGAGCCTGCTGGGGAGGAGGGAGACAATTCAACTGACTCCTTAACTGTGTTAGGATAGGCTAAGTGCTTGGTGACTGTACAGTACTGTACATGTATCTATTTATAAATAAAAAATAAATATATATACTGTACAGTACAGTATATTTTTTNTTTTTGGTTATCCTACTTACGAATTTTTGACATACGTGCGCCCCCTAGGGACGGAACTCGCTAAAAATGACTTATGAGCGAGTTACGTCCCTAGGGGGCGCTCGTATGTCAAAAATTCGTAAGTAGGATCACCATTATAATTTTTTTTTTTTAGAAATGAATACATGTACAGTACTGTACAGTCACCAAGCACTTAGCCTATCCTAACAGTTTTTAAAGATGAAGGAGTGAGTTTAATTGTCTCCCTTTCACATAAAGGGAGCTAGCTCCCTTTATGGGAATGGAGCCTGCATGGAGGAGGGAGACAATTCCACTCACTCCATCTTTAAAAACTGTGTTAGGATAGGCTAAGTGCTTGGTGACTGTACAGTACTGTACATTTATCTATTTATTAAAAATATACTGTACAGTATATATATTTTTTATTTATTTATAAATAGATAAATGTACAGTATACAGTCACCAAGCACTTAGCCTATCCTAACACAGTTAAGGAGTCAGTTGAATTGTCTCCCTCCTCCCCAGCAGGCAACTCAACTCACTACTTCATCTTTAAAAACTGTGTTAGGATAGGCTAAGTGCTTGGCGACTGTACAGTACTGTACATGTATTTATTTATAAAAAATATATATATATATATATTTTTTTTTTAAATGAGATGCATATTCGTAAGTCCGGGACCTCGTAAGTAAGAGCGCTCGTAAGTCGGGGACTACCTGTATTTAGATAATGGAGTTTCCTTGATGTTTGGAATTGACTTTCCGTATCAAGTGCTGTCATTTTGCAAAAGCTTTCACATTTCATTTACCCTTTATTTATACAGGAAGTCTCATTGAGCCACGAGCACTCATTTTCAAGAGAGACCTGTTAGGGAGCAGATGGTGGGGGTTAAGGGCCTTGCTCAGTGGCCCAGAGTGGGGCGAATGAGGGTGGAGGCAGGTGGGGGTGTTTCACCTTTTTCCACCCACATTTTTTGATGTTGTCGGTACCGGGGCTTGAACCGGCGATCTTCCGATCACAGGCCCACCGTCTCTAACCTCTGTGCCACCACTCCCCCCATTACATTATGTGTAAGTTTCAGTTTTAAATTTAAAATCAAATTTTTAAATGTGGGTGTAATACTGCATTATCTTTTACTTCATAAACAGCACATATACATACGTGTGTAGCATTGCAAATACCGGTACTTCACTGCTATTTCTTGGTGACATGCATTAATAAATAAAAAATCAATGTGATCACAGCTCAAAGATGTCAGTACGGTGGTTACTGAAGTGCACATAAGCACCCCGTTTATGTGTTTTTGTGATCAGGAAGACTTCTAACAGGACTGACCCAAGTCAACACTATTGTTATTCTGCTAGTAGCTTCTTGCTCTCCTTCCACAGCGTTGGACGCACTGATAACTGTGATCAGATCAAATCAAAGACCTCAGGTCACTTTCTGTAGCCTTTCATTGTTGCTCACTATCCTATCTGCTGTCAAACTCCCCCCTTCCAGCCCACCCCACCTACCCATCAGCTCACGCAAAGACAAAAAACCAGAGGAGTGACCCACCCGGAGGTAAGCGATGACGAAGGTCAACATGTAGCCCCTCTGCCCATTGTCCTCTCCAGCTGCCAGGCCCCTGGAAACACACAATAGGGTTAATATTTAACAGCTCCTTTCTTTCAGCTCTGCTGCTCAAACCGCTCCCCCCTCACAACAGCTGTCTCAGAGCCCGTCAATCCAACAATGTGCAGATCAATGGCGCTGTGCTCCGCGCATCGCCACAGGTCAGCCACACATCTATCACCTGCAGTGGGTAATCACATTTTCATTTACCATCCAAACTAATCAGGCCAAGCTTATTAGGAAATCACTATATTGATTTTTCACCCTTCTTCCCGTTTCCCCAACACCAGAGGAAAACATTCCTCACTAAACCTAACCCAACTAATCCATCACAGACACTTGATCCAATCAGGATTTCCTTAAAATAATGCAGTTATGCAGAGGATGCTGCAAGGAACGTCAGTTCATGTTCATGACACTCTTCTTCTGCTTTAACTACTTTCCATCATCTGGAAAAGGAGTCAAACTGTCTTTGATATAAACATTAGACCACACAGGAAACTAAAAAAGAAATAATCGAAAAACCCAAGTTTGTGCCTCATTTAAACTGGATAATAGAGACTAGACAGTTTCTTGCACTAAGAATGATTGCTGAAAATTAAAAAATGATGGGAGTAAGCTCCCATCATGTCATGATTTCAGTTTTTAGCCTTGGCTGCACTCTTGGCCACGCCCACTTCTCCGCTCTGCACAAAGATCAGCTGATCAGCTGCAGGAGGAAGATTATTCTGCAGTGTGGGTTGCAAAATGTGCAGCAGGTGCCAAATAATTTAAAATAATTTATTTTAGATAAAAACTGGATGCCGATTGCGCGGCTCATCCATCAATCAGCCAATTGTGCGTCATGTCCAATCTTACTTTGAAAAACCGCGATCCAGCGAGTCTGCGAAAAACGAACCATGAAGTAGCGAGGGACTACAGTACTGCATTTTCTAAAATGATATTGGCATTTTTACATAATAAAACAAAGGCATGCAGCTTACTTTTTTTAATAAATTTTTGGTTATTTTGAACAAATCAGGAGTTAAAATGTATAATTTCAAAACCAAGAGAAGCAAAAGTCTGTCTTGATTATAAATGTGCCATAAACCCTCGCAATGACACACAAAGGTAAACTTGTGGCTTAATAAAAAAACAACCTTAGAAACATGGTTTCCCTTCAGGATAAAATCCTCACTGATCAGCCACGTGATCAATCATATCAGGTGAGTACTACTTCTCTTCTGCGTTTTCCTCAGGGGACCGAGTTGTGCGATCACACGTACACTAACATGAAAATCAGTTCACTCAGACAAACTACTGAGAGGAACTCCAGACTCGAAATGTGAAACTTCCTATTTCAGCTGCTTGCTACTGCTTCTTGTCCAAGATAACCGGTACAGAAGAGCCAACCAAAAAAAAAAAAAAAGAAAGAAAGAAAGAAACAAACAAAAACAACGATTAAGGACTCACGTAAACTTTGCAGCGATGTCATAAACTTGCTTCTCGTGCTGCAGGACCTTCTCCCGGTCTCCCTCAAACAGCAGGGTGGCCACACACAGGCGGTTGGAGTCAAAGCCTTTAAACTGAAAGTTAAAGAGACAGACTTGTGGAAAACACCTGTAGCAGGAAAGTGCTGGAACGCAATTCTAATTTGCCTTTTTTTATTTTAATCTACCTTGGTGATGTAAAATTTCTTCAGCCCATCAAGAAAGGAGGTGAAAATTGAAGATACTTGAGGCTTCAGGGCATGACCTGTAAATACAAAATAAGCAAGCTCCATTTATTTGAACAGAAAAGTACCTTCAGTGAAGCTTTTTACATCGTCCAGCGGTCTTCAAACAAAGAAAGTA
Source organism: Garcialebias charrua (assembly GCA_038048925.1). NCBI lineage: Eukaryota > Metazoa > Chordata > Actinopteri > Cyprinodontiformes > Rivulidae > Garcialebias > Garcialebias charrua. The sequence goes on from JBBPBX010005991.1 coordinate 49,452, forward strand.
AAAAGTATTTGAGTTTTCACACAAAAACAGAAACATATAAATGGCATCATTTGACTAACTTTATACCCGGCCAATGGTTGCCATCAACAACAACAACAACTATAAATCAGTGTTTCCAAAGGGAAGTGGGGTGCGCACCACGATATCAGTCTTCCTCGCCCTCACTTTTTCATTTATTCCTGATCGGACACACAAAAAGCGCCTGTGGACAAGTGAAAATGAGGGGCTGGGGCCGTTGGGATGGTTATCAATCACAGCTGGAAAGTCATGGGTGATGTCGCCGAGACTTACCAGTTCATTTATTTCCCCCCATGCTCAAGTCTCTTCATCACTTTGTGTCCTAATTGTTTCCATTCCAAAATTTGATTGCAGGTCTTGGGGTCTCTCACAGCTATCGAAGTTGTTAATTAAATACTCAACACTGAGATGACATTATGCTTAAATCAGCCATATTCTTACTTTGAACTCCCTTTTTAAATAGGTTGATGGTGTTTTTTGTTCACATTATTCAAATTAACACATGTTAATTGTTATTACAAGAGTAATTTATCAACCAATGACATGATATGCAGGGCTAAACTGTACAGTACTTAGTTTCAAACTGAAAATAAGATATGAAAGTATTTGCTCCCTATAATTTTATATATTCTCCAACTTGTTCTGTTATATGAATGGTCAGGTCTGTGTAAGGTACGTATGTTGTTTTTTTTAGGCTTTTCCCTCTTCAGAAGTCACCACAGAGAGTACATGTCATTACAGTGGTTTAAAAAACAAAAAGACAAACCACTAGTACACCAATGCAGCTAAGAGAAAGTCAGGAATTTTAGGTAACTGTACAAAAAAAAGTACTGGTCACTACATCTTTCCTATATAATGCTAAGAAGTGCCTATTCTGTGAAAATCCAGGCAAGATAACAAGATCCCCGGGGACGTGGAAACTTTACAGAGATCGCTGCTAATGCCAGATGCATTCCAGTGGACCACAGGAAGCAGCATCAGAAAACTCCAATAATACAACTACTTAATTTGGCCAGGGTTATTCGTTAGCATGCCCAAAGCCCTCGTCTCCCTGTGCATGTGTGTGCTGCTGTTCCACTGCAGAAATAAATTAGCAATTCACGGCAACAGAGGGTCACATCACTGTAGCATGTACTACAACATTTGCTGAAATTTGAGTTTGAAAATAAAAGGCTAAATAAACATGATCACCATTTGATTTGAGAAATTCTGCCATGTGCCTCATGTTGTAAATATCCCTAATTTAGGCAAGGTAATAATTATACAGAAAGAATAGAAGAAGAAGCATTTGCTGAAAATGAAACCAGGATACACAAAGTTCTACTTATAAAGTAAGGAGCCAGCATATAGTCCAACTGCAGACCTGCAGGATAATTGTATTCTGTGAAAACCCAATTCTCTAAAAGACCCGAAGAATCTGCTACAAAACAGTACAACAGTCAAACACAGTTAAGTCATAAAGTTAGTGCAGTGGAAGCATTTGTTCTGCTTATTGAGAAACAATTCGAAGAAAGTGTACAGACATTATTATAACACAAACAAAACTTACCAAACTGAAACTGTTCATTATCCATTAATCGGATGGATGCTGGAGCACATCGCTGGAGGTAAATAAATAAAAATAAAATAAAATAAGTAACTGTATAAGTTTTAATCAAACTTAATTTAAGAATGCAGAATTCAAGCATTTCTGACCCCAAACAAAGTTTAGTATGGTATTGAAGAATAAAGCTAAACAATTATTTAATAGTAGAAAGATTAGGTATAACTGGCTTTCGGTTTTGTGTTTTTTTTGTCAGAAATTATGAACAATAATCTCAAAGGAGCAGAGATGTATTGCTCCTGACACAGGCCAATATGAATCTGTGATCCCAGGACAGATAAACACAAACTAGGTTTAAATTCAAGCCCACCATCTAAATATAAAACACAAATACACCTCAGACAAACAAAGCTAATTTCACACAAACACTGAAAACAACTACCGTAATCAGCATTTCTAATTTTACTAATGGCAATTTTTAAATAATATTCTACAGACAGCAAGAAAACTCATTTTACATGTGGTTCTGTGTTTAGGCTGAAACACACACAGATGCATAAAAAAAAAAAAACTGAACCAACTGTGTTCATTTACTGATGATGCAGAACTTTCATGTTACCGTACTTTGTTTAAAAAAATAAATAATCCCAATTAATATCATTACTGATATTAATTGAAAGAGGAAAAAAAAAAGTGCTAATGATGTGTACCAATAGTGCACACCAGGAGCTCATTAAGGGCTAACTTGGGATTTGAAAACATTAGACTTTGCAGTTTCAGGATGTTGTGAACACAAACACATTCTGCAGTATTTCAAACATTCCCAGCCCAGATGTTCGACCACATGTTTCACTCAGTGCCTGCTACAGACATTGCGCTTGTTGTTGCTAAGGCTGCTTATTTGAGACTCTCTTATTAAGAACAAATATCCAAATGAGGAGCAAAATAAACATTAAAAGTAGAAACAAAACGCGTTTAAAGAACATCATACCTGTCTGGCAATCTCTCGGAGACAAGCGACTCCCTGCTCAAAATTGGGGAACACCACAGAGCCGTACTTCTGATACTCTGGTATGGGACGAATCTTCATGGTCACCTCAGTCACCACACCGAGGGTTCCTGTGGAAGAACCACAGATGGATTCTGAGTAGAACAAAAATGTACACGAGTTTCCACAAGCTCCATGACCTAAAGAGCAGAGCTTAATGAGCCTTCCACAAGGCTCTTATACCTGCCCTGGAGGTCATTGAGGTGACCTTTGTCTCACATTTCACAGTAGATCTGGTTTTTTTTTAACCACACACACACACTAGGAGAAAACTAAGATTTATCAGTGTAGGAGAAAAGGAAATAAAGTGGGCTCTACAAAAGGCTAACAGCAGAAGCACATAACACAAACAAGGGAAGCCTCTGGGTGACATTACAACCTTGAAAAGTGTCAACTATTAGTAGTTTGCTGCTGAAGGAGTCTCATTGCTTTCTGTAAGATGTCTGCTCTTTCAACATACCGGTATGTGTCAGATGTTTGTTTGAAACAAGGTGGAGGAGCGAGAGCTGGTAAACCGCTGCTCAGACGTACGTCAATTCAAGGTTCTGAATTAGGCCTGTCACAATCAAATTTTCTGGGCAATTAATTGTCTCAGAAATTATTGCGATAAACAATAATATTGTTTGACATTTGACAATTAGTAATGTTAAATTCAAGAAGAAATGTTGGTTAATTTTTGTGTGTACCGTAGTACGTTTTTTTGACCACTGGATGGCAGTATAAGACTGAACCAAAGGATGGACAGTGAGGGAGCAGGCAGCGTGTCTCTTTAATAAAAATGGGATGTAGGCCTCTTGACGACATGAGCCGTCTCTCGTTCCTGTTTTTCGGTTCTCAAAACGGCAGACGCTTGGTGTGGTTTGAGCTCTTTAGCATAGCATTTGTCACACAAAGCTTTAATTTTTTTTTGCGAAAATAACTTTGTGGACGAAGGCACGGGTTTCAACCATGAATTTTGGAGCTTTGACAAGACAGATTCTAAACTAGTGGGTTTGTCAGGTCATGTTTGCTGCTTCACACATTCCTCTTCATGCTTTAGGCTTGCCTGCACTCGTCAATATCAGATATCCAAAAACACATGTAGACTTACACTAGCACTTGCTTTATTTTATAAATTAGACCATTTGTTTACCGTACAATAACAATCTCCTAAATTTGTTAAAAAAACAACTGTTGAAACATTACAATTGCTTCTTAAATTGACATTTAACAAACTTATTCTCTTTCCTCTGGAAGTTTTTTTTTTTTTTTTTTTACATTACACACCAAACAGATGTACCGGTACTTGTGAATTAACTGGTCATAAACAGCACTACATGTATATTCAGACTTGCAGCAGCAGGCTTCTTCCCCTTTCACAAGTACAGTACCATACTCTAATGTGGCACTACATGCAGCACGCTGCTCTCTAGTGGCCCAGTGGAAAACATCATGCAACTGGACATGCTCCTCCTCTCCTCTGCAGGAGGAGCCTTGGGGCAAGCAAGGGACTGGGATGGAGGAGCTAGGCAACATTAGAGAGACTCTTGGGACAGTCTCAGAGCAGTGAAATAATGCCTTCCAGCTTAAGTCTTTTTTTCTGCGACTATTGCTATAAAACATCTCATCTGCAGAACTGTTTTTTTAAAGAGGAACTAATTGCAACATTTTGCTGCCAAGATTTTTATCTGCTTTTTTTTGTGGCAACAACAACAGTTTAGCCACTACAGAAACAAACATCCATCTCCGAGCATTAGATAAGCGTTAAGTTTGCTTCACATTATGTTATCCGTCACTGACAAGAGTTTAAAAGAGAAAGGGATTATCACTGATCAGTCCGATCACTCTTTACACTGGTTGAAGCTGAAGGAAAGAACTACTTTGTATTCAGGCTACTTCAAGGTCACAAAGATAAACAGACCCCACTGTTGTGCACAGAATTAAAAGCTTAGGGTTTCACAGTAAATTCTAATAAAATGGATGTGCTCCACTTAACATGCAGGGCTTGGTTGAGGGTTTTAATGTGGTGCTTTGCTGTTGTTGATGTGGCCTACTGTCGACAACATGGGGCTTTTTGGTTAAGAAGGTAGATAATTTAAATGAGACCATGTGGAAGGGTGACCTCTTCGTTCCAATGTCAGACCTCCCAGAGGAACAGGTCCCAGAGATGTGTGGTCCTGTCCCGTCTCTTCTTTGTGTAGTGACCCCAGCAAGCTCATTTTTAATTTCAGCATCCTTAATTTACAAACCGGTTCATAACGTTTTCAGTTACGCAGCAAAAACTGGAGCTTGTACTTAAAGCAAAATCATTTATTTTGTTTTTCCAGGTCTAACTTACAGTAAAACCCAAGACTTTTCTTATTTATATTACCGTAAACTGATTGGAGTTTAAGAGGCACTCAACCCACTGTGAAACGGTAGCTCCGCCCCCAGACCAGATTCAAAACCCCCCATGAAAATGGGAGTGTCAGGAGACAAGGAGGGGAGGAGGTGGGTGGTTGAGCTGCGTTCACACCCCCTCTAGCAACAAACAAACAAACTAAAACTCCAGCAAACAACTTACAGCAAGCAACAACAAAGAATAAATATGTAGATGTACTGTACAGTATTTATCTATTCCCACCTGATCTATCCAAAACAAAACGCCTAAAAAAAAAAAATCACAAGGTATTCCGTGACCGGGGTTCGAACCTGGGTCTGTCGGATCCCAAACCCGCACCTACACCATTGCCCTATCGTGGCAGTTATGCATTATTCGTCCATCGCAATATAAGAAAACAAATACAACCAAATAGTTTTGATGTAGTGAAAAGTATTCCTAAAATAAATAAGTTAACATATACAAATAACTATTGCCATTCCGAAAACTATAATATGCTTCTTTGCAGTACTTTTCCGGAGTGCAATGTACCACTTCCATATAAGGTATGAACTGCAGCGCGGACCTTCTCATCTCTGCAGGGGATTGGCTCTGCTTGAACCACTTTTGTGACGTCACACATGAGCAGACACGTCACACATGAGCGTTTTGACAAATAAGAAAATTAAGGTGTAATTCACCAGTTCAACCCATAGGACTACCGTAAACACGTTTTTAGACCAAATATTGCCAATTTAAACTAATACGCACAAATATGTGAAGATTAACACAGACATAGTGCTATACAACATTTTAGACACATTCTATGGAGTTTATCAGTTAAAAAAGTTAATTTGGAGTTTAGTTCCTCTTTAAATGAGTACCGTATTCGTCAGTGTATAATACGCAGTTTTTTTGCTCATTTGAATGTCCTGCGTATTATACACCGAAGCGTATTCTATGGATTTTATCCCATATTTTTAGACTCATTTTTGCCTCTGATTCGCCGTTTTTCATTTTGGCCTAAAAATGGTGCAGTACCACTTTTGTCCGCTAGCGGACACTTCCAGAGAGTCCACCGACCGTCATGTATCCGAAAAAAGCCTCCTCAGCTCGGACTGAATGTCGCTGCCTGGCTCCCTGCTCTGGAGGTAGCTACCATTTAGCTGTGTTGTTGTTAGCAGGTTATTTTAGCAAGATAACTCATAAACCACACCGCAGATTTTCTTGAAACTTACAGAGTGTAATTATTTGGTGGTCATTTACAACATGTTAGCTGCAGAAGATATTTAGAGCTTAAAAAAAAAATCACTTTTAGCATGTTAGCTGTTAGCTACCATAAACAGATACCTACTGTTTAGATAAACAGCTCAGAAACCACTCGGATATTTTTTCTGCTTACAGAGTGTAATTATATGGCTTCAATTTACAGACTGTTGACCTGTAGAAGACATTTGAGATAAAATTCGATTATTTATAATTTATTTTCGTAACGCCCCCGAGGCTGTTTGGAAAAAGTCAAACCAAAACAATTTAAATTGAGCAGATTTGACCATTTCGTGAATTGATTAAGGAACGGTTAAGCTCATGACACTCTTGTGCTTTAATGTCAGCTAAGAAATATATTTTTTCTCGCAAAGAAATAATTGTTTTTACCATGTTTTCTTGTGAAGTCTATCGGTGCTCGCTCGCTTCTGCGGCCGCCATTTTAAGCAGGGCAAATGAGGCGCTGACGCGTCGCGTAGCGGTGACGCATAATAGATGCGTATTAAATACCAAAGCGTATTATGTACGTTTTTTTCTGGTTTATTGACAATAATTGGTCAAAGCGTATTATACACGGGAGCGTATTAAAGACCGACGAATACAGTAATCAGCAAGGACAGAAACAAACTAAGAGCTGCTGCATCATTAAAAACACAGCAAGGTCTGAACATTTACCAAAATGTAATTAAAAAACTGTGTTGTTTATTTGTTTGACTTCAAACTTATATACTGGTTGGCAAATCCAATCACATCTAAAGAGCACAAATTAAGACTTATGCTGCAATCCCCAGCTGAGCCCTGGAGCAGTTTGCTCAGCTTTCTAGGGCCAAAACAAAGTTTGCATCCACAGCTGTTTAACACAGCAATGCCAAACGTCTCTGAAGCCCCTCATTATGTGCTTGGAACTTGGCATATGGCAGTATTCTCAGTGGGCTTAAATTATTTTATTTTTTTTTTAAAACAGGGCGCTGCAGATGGGGTGCAGGAGACCCTCGCTGGTTCCTTACCAACACCCCTTCTAGATCAGTTTACACCAGTGCTAGTTAATGTGTAAGAAGCTTGAGAATTGTCCTGATGTTGCCATTTTATCACATACCTTACATACACACTCACACAAAAACCTACATTTACACAAAGGGTCATGCACACATGCCCAGATGTTGCGGTGAACTGAAATTACACGAGTTAGCAAACCTTCTGATCCCATGATGAAGTGGTGAATGTCGGGCCCCGTGGACATGCGTGGACCTTGACAACCCTTTTCAATCACACCTCGTGGAGTAACCATCTTTACATGGACAACCTATTTAATTAGAACAAACAGATTGATCAAGTCATTTACCAGCTGTTCTATTCAATGAATGCATTTAGAGAGAAAAGTCTACTAAACTTGTGCTAACAATGTAGTCTCTAATTACTGAGCAGGCCCTCAATGTGTGTCTGGATCAAACACACAGAAAGGCCAAAGTGAAGGGAGGTGACTCACCAGATCCTCAATGTTGCCATAGATGTTCTTCTTCATGCCCGATGCTCTGGTTGCTACCCAGCCCCCCAGGGAGCTGAACTCCATGGAGTCAGGCTCATGCCCGGTACAGTAGCCGCTCTCATTAAGCTTGGATAAAAAGGAAAAGCAGCATGTGTTTGTTGGTGCAGTTTTAAAAAAATGAACCAAAAATGTTTAGAAAAAAAAAATGTTTGATGCTGTAAACTCACAAGAATGTTTTAATGACAAGCAGAAAGAAAGCGCAAGCAGGGGGGCTGGGAAATAATTGCAGCTCTGTGGCAGCATTTCACCACTCTAGTTAAACTTGAACATATTTTTTTATTTTTTTTTAAAGGGTTTTATAGAACTCCAGATTTTTTTACAACATCCTTATATAAGCCAAGTGGAACGAGCACAAAACAAATGTTAGAGCTGATGTCAAATAAAGCCTGGAAACTTTTAATTTCAAGCGAGCATGCTTAAGAGATAAAAACAGTTCAATGATGGAATAATCCTTGTGTGATGCATTATTTCAGCACAATTTGTTTCCACTGCCTCATCGTTTAAAATACATCAAATATCATTGTTTGAATAAGAAAAGGATGTTCAGGTCAGCAGGAGCTAACACAGATGATAATCAAGACCTTTAAGTGTAAGGATAACTCTCCCCAGAAGCACATCGATAAGTCAGGCCTGGTTTTATCACACCCCCCTCTGGAACGTGGCTTATATTGCAGACCCATCTGCTCCGTCAGCTCAGCCCAGTCTAAATGCAGAGGTGGAGTCTGCTTTATATGCTGCTCACACATTCCTCTACATCATACGACCGCTCTCTCTCCATTTTTCTGAATTAGCTTGATGGTGCCATCTGCTCATGACCACCAGCTCGCTCTCCCATCTCCCTCCTTCACCATTCTGCTCCTTTCTCAACTGCTTTTCTAAATCCTCTTAAATCTACTGTGCAAATAGTACCAAGGTGAGAAAAGGGGGAAAAAATAAACGGCACCAAAAAAATGAGCAGATAGACAAACATTCATGTTGGTTCTGTCAAGAGAGATAAACAGTGCTTACCAATCTTTCTAGATCCTGACCTATGATGCCAGCTTCCACGTGTGCAGTTAAATTTTTCTCATCGATCCACAGAATACGATTCTGCAAAAACAAGAGTAATATTTTACATAACAGCTTTCCATACTAAAGAATAGAAAGGAACAAAACAACACTTAGTGTGTTTTTATGCAGTAGAGTGTTCGTCACCTTTAAAACCACAGTTATGGACCCTGAACTCAACAGCTCTCTTTAGAAACAAGTCATCTTTATTTATAGAGCACAGTTAAAACAGATGAACTGCTATCAAGGTGCTTCACAAACAACATCAAAGAGATAAAAAAAATTACAGAAACCGTAACACACACTAATGGTAAAACTATGAAATTAACGGCAGTAAAAATATAATATATATAACAGCTAGTTGGCACCATTTTTTCCCCCCAAAGTGTATTTTCTTTTTAAGCTAAATGCAAGCAGATGTGCTACAGGACAGAGATAACAACTATCTTAATTGAAGTGAACATCTAATTCCAAATACTCGTCTCTTGTTTAGTCGGAGCATGTGGCTTCATCTACCAACAGGAAGTCTTGTTATTTCTACCATCAATTATTCTCCAGAGGTAATAAACTTTATGTGTCCTATCACGTTGCCCCTTTCATGTGTTTCCATAGGAGCCACCTCACCTCTGGCCCCTGACACAGAAAACTGGCCACTGACGTCTATGGCACCAAACTCACAGGCTGGTAGACTAGCAGCAACCAGACAGCTATTATATCACCTCAATGGGTTTCTAAATCAAAGAGCTGGCGTGTAGTCAAAACCATTTTATATTCCAGCCAATAAAACATCATCATGGCTGTGGTGGCTCCTGTTAAATTAAAGCAATACACACAACATTTACAGTTCTTAGAATATTTAAAAGTATTAATGTTAAATAATATGTTGAAACAAAACCATCTCATCTAATTGCGCTCAACAAAAACACTGAACATGACTTAAACTACAGTTATTACGTTGAAAAAATAATGCATCAATGAATGTGTGGCAAAAATAGAGCTAAAACATGTTTAATTTTCTCCAGTCTTATAGTTAAGACTACAGCTTGCCATGTTTTGTTTCCCAACTCGTTGATCTAAACTCACACACTTCAAACGAGGGGAAAAAATTTGTGAAACACACTTAGCAGATTAAGTGGATCACTGTTGCACACTCAACACCGTCATCCCTTATGATCAAAGTGTTTACGTACCATCTGTGACGTATCCAAAGACACAATGGATCGAGTTTCCTCTGGTGGGCACTCCAGGGCACTAGACACACTAGTTCCTCCTAAAAAAGAGGGATTACAGATGTTTTCCCAAACAGTCCTTTTGAGGGGTCCCAGTAAAGAAATAACATGTAGACTCAACCCTTGCTCATATCAATTGAAAGCTTGATAATAATAATAATAATAATACAGTAATAATTATAAAAAAAGAAATTATTCTAACTAGAAAGGAGCCATCTTCACTTTATCTGAGCTTCTCCTGAAGTAAAAAAAATAAATAAATCTAAATGTCAATAAAAATAAAAATAGCCAACTCCCAAAGAGAAAAGCTTTGAAAAGACCACACAACTAAACACATTTTATCCATTTGATTTCTTTCTTATTATAAGCACAAACTCAAAAAGATTTGTTGGCTTTAAGATAGAATAATGACCAAATAAGACCTGACACTTGAGAACAAACTAAAACATGGCAGAAAAATAAATAAATAAATAAAAACAAACCTGCAACACTGCAAACTAAATTTTTGCCATTTTAAATATTAAAGGTAATTTTAAATCGGCGACCACGACTCAAACATTTCTGGTAAATAAGCATGCTCATTTTCACCAACCTAAAACAGTCAATGTCTGGAAAACAAAAATTAAAAACATTTACATGTATACGCTTGATGGACACGTTTGGCTTTTATTAGAGTGCCAAAACATATTGATGATTTCAAGTGCCTGGGATCACATATAAACTAAGTATATAATGTGCTAGTACTGATGGCCAGTTACACTGATTTATATTATGGGATGTGAAATGTGTAGTTAAAATTTCCTTGTTTACCTAAATTGTTCATTGACTGTCTTAAGGGCTTCTCTAGGCCTCAACATAAATAAAACAAACACTGCAATCACAGTGAAAGTACAAACCATGTCTAACATAATAAAACATTATAACATCACATAAAAGGTAATTAGGCTGACTAAAAGCCATCGATCTGGGTCTCACCTCCAAAAGGTATCAAACAAACGTTGTGTTTGCACGCAAGCTCCACAATTTTCACGACGTCATTGTGGCAATCTGAAAAACACAGAATATAATGATCAAATATTAGATGATTGCTAGAACAAGTTTTCTTAAAAAGAAAAAGATGCATGTATAAGTGTATATTGCCTGAGCCATTAGAACAGAGCACTGACAGAGAGGCAGAGCATCTTTTAATTTGCTTGGGGCCTTCCTCAGGCAGAGTCAGACTGCATTAAGCTCAACTCTCCAGTGAGATGCAAGGATCAATACGGACACATTTTAACAGAACGCCAAGCCCAAATCCATTCACACCGGAGAGGTGAGTGAGGGGGAAGAGCAGCAATAACCTCACACATTGACTGGCCTCGAGTGCTTTAGGAGGCAATGGGAACTGCTTACCTTCTAGTGTGTATGAAAAGATAAAAATATACAGTTTTTTAGTAAACTACTCAAAACAATCCCTCAAAACAACTTGATTCGATCGGAAAAACTACGTAACAAACGTCCAGAGGACCAGACTTAGCTTTTTAGATTTTTCTACCTGGATTATTGAGCATGCATCAGGGTACGTAACAAACATTTTTAATACAGTAGATGTGTAAATAATGAGTGCAGTTGCCAAAAATCTGAGTCACTGTGGATGAGAATAAGGCCGAAGTTTCTTGGTGATTTGCAGCCCATTTGGGATGCTGCTAATCAAGTTCCAACCATCAGTCAAAACTCATTTGCATGATAAAGTAGCACCAGCCATAACAAGAGAAACCCAATCTCAGAATCATAACTCATGATTGTACTGTGGAGGGCCTGACTGTGGAGTATTGGGTGTCAACCATCTCCCACATGACACTTCTTATTAAGCTTCCACTCATACATATTAATATCCCTGCCTCTGCACAGATTAACCCTTTAAATCACCCAAGCCATGAGGATGTGATGTAGGGAAAATAAAAAAAAACACTTACAGCCGTCCAATAACACACACGGCTTTTCAACTTACTTGGCCATACCACCAGATCTGGAACGCGACCAATCTTCCCCTCTCTCAAAGCAAAGATCTCATGCAAGCAGTGCCCTGGAAGAAAACACATAGTACATAATCACATACTCCCTATTGTTAAACAGTAAAACGCCAGTAAAGTTACAATGCATGAGTTTGCCTTACCATGAGCACGAAAGACTCGATCTTCTGGGTCATGAGAGAAGGGAACACCCGTGGATTTGATTTCATCCACGAAGGCCTCATTCAGTATAGGAGGCTGTACAGCACTGGTATTCAGAATGGGCTGAGAACAAACGGCATTGTGGTTTCAGTTGCAGTTACTGAGCAGTGTGTGTACTCCCATTCACTGAAGACACAATGACGAAACAAAAAGTGGACTCACTGCTGCTTGAGCTTTATGCTGCAGACTGGCACTGAGCGCGTTTTCCATCCAGTCTTTGAGGCCAGGAATGATCAATCCACTTAGCCTATACCTGGTTAGAGGGAGGAAGGACAGATAGTAGGAACTCTTAGAAACAACCAAAGCCTCATGTGATGCCTTAAACAAAAGAAGCATAAATCTGGAGTTGAATGTGTAACTGGGCAGTTTCATTTGAGTAATGGACTTTATATTTAAAAAAATATATAAAAACAATACTGTATAAAGTCTACAGCAGCAACGACAGAGCGGCTCCCTGTGATTGTTTTCACAATTTTTGCATAATTGAGCTTTTGGCGTAGACTGGGCCAGCCCATCAGGGAATTGTGGTGTGCCCTAGTCCAAGAAAGACACTGGGAACTGAATAGCCTTCTGTCACAACAACCAGCGAGGAAGCAGAACACCATGTTTTTAACCCAACCTGCTGTGTAACGTTCAGGTATGGTTTTAGCTTGAGGAGAACAGCGGTGCGACATCCTGTTTAGCTCATTACTCAAAATGCACCTTCATCCATGCTGTGGCAAAACTAAAAATTATCAGTGTTGATTCCAAATAAGAACCTAATACTTTACTACCATCAATATGAGAGGCACATACAAGTGGTAAGAATAGATATTCTTGTCTATATTCTATACAGTAATGAAAAAAACACAGAAGTCTTTGTTTTTGGACAACTGCAGCCAATTTATCTACATCTTCATTTGTCTTGTGATGTAAATATTTTCACCCAACATACAATTCAAAACGGCCTGGAATATTGTTCCTGATAAGTAACAGAATGTAGGATGAAAATCACTGGTGACCTTCTCAAAAGACAATGAAAAACATTTTAAATGCCGACCACTAGGTGGCAGAAGCAGCACGTCGTTGTTAAAAGAAGGAGAAAGCTTCCAAAACTGACTTCAGAGTAGGGTCTGTGAAACAGATCAGGGCATAAACTCTCCAGCCTCGAGTCACACAAACTGGGTGAATCCTCCAAGTTTAACATTGTGACTAAAACAAGATTAAAAAGGCAGCAAATAACACTGTTTAAATCATCATTTCATAAGAACAAACGGTGCCTTGGGGCAAGGTTGAAATTCAACCATTGCTGTTCATTGTTCTTTAGTTTTAGCAGGTCGCTTTCGCAAATGAGCCCATGAGGTTCAAAAGATTTACCTGACTAAATAAAGGTTGAATGAAAAAGGTGTAATGTTACACTTTACCTTTTGCCTGTAAATTCTGCTTGGCCTTTTTTATTGTAGAGGAATTTGGAGTCGTTGTAACCCCAGCCGTTCCACTTCATAATCTCCTGCCTGTGGAAAAATATATATTGGCACTGGTTCGGACAGCAATTCACAGTTTTATGTTTTGACATAAAATATCAGGAGGAGATAAGAGAAACACATGTGAAGGTTATGGCTTAATCAGTTGAAAATTTGCTACTAATGTCTGTTTTTTTTACTAGCCTGCCCAACTTCCAACAAACAATTTTTGCTTTTATACAAAGAAGAAAAAATCTATCGATTATCCAAATATTTGTTATTACTTTAACATCTGAGACACATTAAGAAAAGAGGTACTGTATATATTAAAGACTCCTTTAGCCTGTTCATCTAAAGAGAAGTTTGGCTACATGCAGGCAGATAGTGAGTACAGCTGCATATTGTCATGTAAGGATATGTTGAACCATTTTACATTTATTACAGAAGCCAGGGACAAGCTAATTTAAATACTGCCAGTACTATAATGTTATTTTTAGGATCAAATGTGTGCCCCGATAACATTAACTCCTGACTTCCATTGTTCGAGTTACCTTTGCTCTACAAAGAGGAAATACACTGGGAAATAACCCGTTGGCATTATAGGGGTCCCGCATGGTGGTTTTCAACACAAAGCAGACGTGGGTGGAACTTCTCAAAAACACACAAATATTGTTACTGCTGACTGAGGGATGCATCGGTTCATTAACTTATAAAGTTGACGCTTCACTTTCTTTGCTCTGTTATTGTAAAAGGCTAGTTGTTCTTGATACTTAAACATTCTTAAGAAGAATTTCACTGATGTGTTTTAAATACCGTATTTTCTGGAATATAGGTCGCACCTGAATATAGGTCGCACCTACGTCAAAATGTGGACCATGTTTAGCTCTGCTGCAAATGTCTGCCACAGGAGCGCACAGCAAGGCTTTTAAGAAGATTAACACTTAAAAACAATTATTTGTTTGATAAAAATTATAGCAAATATGTGTCTGAGCTGAACTTTTCTTTAATAAATGAATAATTTTAGCAGGATAAACACCTAAAAAATATATTTGTTAGCTGACATTATTGTAAGAGTGTGTCTCAGTTTAATTTTTGTTAATAAATTATTACAAATCAGCTTATTTTATAAAAAGCCATAAATAAGTTGCACCTGAATATAGGTCGCAGGGCATGCAAAAATGATAAAAAGCCGCAACCTATATTCCGGAAAATACGGTAGCTGAATAATTAAAAAAATACTGAATAACTGAGTCTGAAGCCGGCTTAGTTTTTAAGTGTTTATAGTTGTAACATGTTTTGTTGGTGGTTTTATGTGATGTGTAAACTCTTGAAACTCTGCTGGAGGTGCTGGAGGTGCCTCGCTCAAGGTACAAACAATGGGGAGACCGGTCATTTTCTGTTGCCGGCCCAAAAGCCTGGAACAGTCTCCCCCTTGAGCTGCGTGCCACCTCTGATCTGACTCTGTTCAAAACCAGACTGAAGACCCACTTGTTCAAAAAAGCTTTCAGTGTGTAACTTTTATTACTTTTGGTATTTTAGTATGTAGCATTTTTTATTTCCATTGCCTTTTTATTTCCACTTGTTCAAAAAAGCTTTCAGTGTGTAACTTTTATTACTTTTGGTATTTTAGTATGTAGCATTTTTATTTCCATTGCCTTCTTTTATTGCTGTTGTTTCTTATTCTATTTTCATTGATTTATTGTTCCAGTTTATTCATCTTTTTATCCTGTTAAGCACCTTGGTCAATGCAAGGCATTGTAGGAAGGTGCTATACAAATAAAGTTTATTATTATTATTATTATTGAGTATTTAGTGCCGTTTTGAGCTGTTGGGCCATCTTTGCAAGGACACCAATTAAAATTTTAAGGTTTTTATTCTCTTGGTTACGAAAAAAAGGCCCAACTAACACCTGTTGCATGTACAGTATTTGTTTCTGATGCCGTTTGTCCATCCATGATGTTAAATCCATAATCTGCTGTTATTCTTGACGTTTACTTCCATTCCACCCCCCCCTCGAAAGTTTTTATCGTTTCAAAGCAAGTTCTGGTATAATAAATGGCACCAGGTGTTTTGCATATAGTGACACAAATGAGTGATTAATCACTCAGACTCATATAAATCAAGTTGGCATAGCTTAACTAGCTATAAAATAAAAGTGTGAACAACTGGAGCTCAGCATCTTCAAAACAGCAATTTATACCCTGTATGTTTTTAATACAAAAATGTTGATTAAATGCAAGCAAGCACATCCTCAGCTAGGCTCTTTTTCTCAGTTTTACCTTTATCCGAAACAAACTTTAATAACTTTAATTTCTTCATTTGTCTACAATACATCACTTAACTCAGTGATCTGGCATTTCTAGGATGATCTANACTGAAGACACAATGACGAAACAAAAAGTGGACTCACTGCTGCTTGAGCTTTATGCTGCAGACTGGCACTGAGCGCGTTTTCCATCCAGTCTTTGAGGCCAGGAATGATCAATCCACTTAGCCTATACCTGGTTAGAGGGAGGAAGGACAGATAGTAGGAACTCTTAGAAACAACCAAAGCCTCATGTGATGCCTTAAACAAAAGAAGCATAAATCTGGAGTTGAATGTGTAACTGGGCAGTTTCATTTGAGTAATGGACTTTATATTTAAAAAAATATATAAAAACAATACTGTATAAAGTCTACAGCAGCAACGACAGAGCGGCTCCCTGTGATTGTTTTCACAATTTTTGCATAATTGAGCTTTTGGCGTAGACTGGGCCAGCCCATCAGGGAATTGTGGTGTGCCCTAGTCCAAGAAAGACACTGGGAACTGAATAGCCTTCTGTCACAACAACCAGCGAGGAAGCAGAACACCATGTTTTTAACCCAACCTGCTGTGTAACGTTCAGGTATGGTTTTAGCTTGAGGAGAACAGCGGTGCGACATCCTGTTTAGCTCATTACTCAAAATGCACCTTCATCCATGCTGTGGCAAAACTAAAAATTATCAGTGTTGATTCCAAATAAGAACCTAATACTTTACTACCATCAATATGAGAGGCACATACAAGTGGTAAGAATAGATATTCTTGTCTATATTCTATACAGTAATGAAAAAAACACAGAAGTCTTTGTTTTTGGACAACTGCAGCCAATTTATCTACATCTTCATTTGTCTTGTGATGTAAATATTTTCACCCAACATACAATTCAAAACGGCCTGGAATATTGTTCCTGATAAGTAACAGAATGTAGGATGAAAATCACTGGTGACCTTCTCAAAAGACAATGAAAAACATTTTAAATGCCGACCACTAGGTGGCAGAAGCAGCACGTCGTTGTTAAAAGAAGGAGAAAGCTTCCAAAACTGACTTCAGAGTAGGGTCTGTGAAACAGATCAGGGCATAAACTCTCCAGCCTCGAGTCACACAAACTGGGTGAATCCTCCAAGTTTAACATTGTGACTAAAACAAGATTAAAAAGGCAGCAAATAACACTGTTTAAATCATCATTTCATAAGAACAAACGGTGCCTTGGGGCAAGGTGTAATGTTACACTTTACCTTTTGCCTGTAAATTCTGCTTGGCCTTTTTTATTGTAGAGGAATTTGGAGTCGTTGTAACCCCAGCCGTTCCACTTCATAATCTCCTGCCTGTGGAAAAATATATATTGGCACTGGTTCGGACAGCAATTCACAGTTTTATGTTTTGACATAAAATATCAGGAGGAGATAAGAGAAACACATGTGAAGGTTATGGCTTAATCAGTTGAAAATTTGCTACTAATGTCTGTTTTTTTTACTAGCCTGCCCAACTTCCAACAAACAATTTTTGCTTTTATACAAAGAAGAAAAAATCTATCGATTATCCAAATATTTGTTATTACTTTAACATCTGAGACACATTAAGAAAAGAGGTACTGTATATATTAAAGACTCCTTTAGCCTGTTCATCTAAAGAGAAGTTTGGCTACATGCAGGCAGATAGTGAGTACAGCTGCATATTGTCATGTAAGGATATGTTGAACCATTTTACATTTATTACAGAAGCCAGGGACAAGCTAATTTAAATACTGCCAGTACTATAATGTTATTTTTAGGATCAAATGTGTGCCCCGATAACATTAACTCCTGACTTCCATTGTTCGAGTTACCTTTGCTCTACAAAGAGGAAATACACTGGGAAATAACCCGTTGGCATTATAGGGGTCCCGCATGGTGGTTTTCAACACAAAGCAGACGTGGGTGGAACTTCTCAAAAACACACAAATATTGTTACTGCTGACTGAGGGATGCATCGGTTCATTAACTTATAAAGTTGACGCTTCACTTTCTTTGCTCTGTTATTGTAAAAGGCTAGTTGTTCTTGATACTTAAACATTCTTAAGAAGAATTTCACTGATGTGTTTTAAATACCGTATTTTCTGGAATATAGGTCGCACCTGAATATAGGTCGCACCTACGTCAAAATGTGGACCATGTTTAGCTCTGCTGCAAATGTCTGCCACAGGAGCGCACAGCAAGGCTTTTAAGAAGATTAACACTTAAAAACAATTATTTGTTTGATAAAAAATTATAGCAAATATGTGTCTGAGCTGAACTTTTCTTTAATAAATTAATCATTTTAGCAGGATAAACACCTAAAAAAATATATTTGTTAGCTGACATTATTATAAGAGTGTGTCTCAGTTTAATTTTTGTTAATAAATGATTACAAATCAGCTTATTTTATAAAAAGCCATAAATAAGTTGCACCTGAATATAGGTCGCAGGGCATGCAAAAATGATAAAAAGCCGCAACCTATATTCCGGAAAATACGGTAGCTGAATAATTAAAAAAATACTGAATAACTGAGTCTGAAGCCGGCTTAGTTTTTAAGTGTTTATAGTTGTAACATGTTTTGTTGGTGGTTTTATGTGATGTGTAAACTCTTGAAACTCTGCTGGAGGTGCTGGAGGTGCCTCGCTCAAGGTACAAACAATGGGGAGACCGGTCATTTTCTGTTGCCGGCCCAAAAGCCTGGAACAGTCTCCCCCTTGAGCTGCGTGCCACCTCTGATCTGACTCTGTTCAAAACCAGACTGAAGACCCACTTGTTCAAAAAAGCTTTCAGTGTGTAACTTTTATTACTTTTGGTATTTTAGTATGTAGCATTTTTTATTTCCATTGCCTTTTTATTTCCACTTGTTCAAAAAAGCTTTCAGTGTGTAACTTTTATTACTTTTGGTATTTTAGTATGTAGCATTTTTATTTCCATTGCCTTCTTTTATTGCTGTTGTTTCTTATTCTATTTTCATTGATTTATTGTTCCAGTTTATTCATCTTTTTATCCTGTTAAGCACCTTGGTCAATGCAAGGCATTGTAGGAAGGTGCTATACAAATAAAGTTTATTATTATTATTATTATTGAGTATTTAGTGCCGTTTTGAGCTGTTGGGCCATCTTTGCAAGGACACCAATTAAAATTTTAAGGTTTTTATTCTCTTGGTTACGAAAAAAAGGCCCAACTAACACCTGTTGCATGTACAGTATTTGTTTCTGATGCCGTTTGTCCATCCATGATGTTAAATCCATAATCTGCTGTTATTCTTGACGTTTACTTCCATTCCACCCCCCCCTCGAAAGTTTTTATCGTTTCAAAGCAAGTTCTGGTATAATAAATGGCACCAGGTGTTTTGCATATAGTGACACAAATGAGTGATTAATCACTCAGACTCATATAAATCAAGTTGGCATAGCTTAACTAGCTATAAAATAAAAGTGTGAACAACTGGAGCTCAGCATCTTCAAAACAGCAATTTATACCCTGTATGTTTTTAATACAAAAATGTTGATTAAATGCAAGCAAGCACATCCTCAGCTAGGCTCTTTTTCTCAGTTTTACCTTTATCCGAAACAAACTTTAATAACTTTAATTTCTTCATTTGTCTACAATACATCACTTAACTCAGTGATCTGGCATTTCTAGGATGATCTAGCTGTTAAACACTCTTGGCTTGGTAGAAGAAGCATACATTAACATTGCATAAGTTAAGGTTGCGGTGCCTAGAGGCATGCAACCGAAACTCAATAAACCCTGAAAATCAGGACTTTTTGCTTGAAAGTATCTACAATGCACTGATGCAATAAGGAAAGAAAGCGTATACTGAAGAGATATAAAAACAATCTGATTTAATTATTAAGGTACGTGGATATGCACAAGAAAATAAGGCAACGAGCTTATAGAGACACCTGTTATGTGCATCTGAAGACAAACTATTAGTCATTTATAATTCTTTCTCAGAACAGTGAAACGATTGGACTAGAAGACATAACATTTTGAATAATTATCAGTCTCTTCTCATAACATGCAATGACTCCAAGGCCAAAGGTTTTTGTCAGACTGACACTAATTTCAGAGCATTGTAATGGTGTTTAAGGCAAAACCTTGTATCAAATAATTAAACCACAGATCTCCAATTACTTTAGCCATCAATACTGGCATTAATTCTAGTCAAAATCACATTCTTACCACTTGAAATAAAATCTCCAAAAAATATATTTTTATTTTATTAAATTATATACTATATTTCAAGATCTACGTACGCAATTAAAACTACATTAGGGGAAAAAAAACTAATGCAATTTATCATTGATTTAGTAAGTTGACTGGGTGGCACGGTGGTGCAGTTGGTAGAGCCATCATCTCTCAGCGAGAAGGTCGTTAATTCAAATCCCAGCCGGGCAGTACTGGGTGAAGTTTGCATGTTCTCTCCGTTCATGGGTTTTCTCTGGGTACTCCAGTTTCCTCCCACAGACTAAAAACATGCATGTTAGGCTGATTGGCAACTCTAAATTGTCCCTAGGTGTGAAAGAGTGAATGGTTGTATCTATGTGACCATGATGGACTTTCGACCTGTCCAGGGTCA
>JBBPBX010005992.1:30848-58111 GCA_038048925.1 Garcialebias charrua
ATAGTATATATATGCTTTTGACATTTCTTTGAAGAGAAGTTTGTTCTTTTAGCATTAAATCATTGTGACTTTTCTTTAAGATAGAGATAATTGGTTGTATATAATAGCTATGTGTCAAAGTTGACAATTTACCTATTTTTGTAAATATTTTTCATCATTTTGTAGTCATTTTATATCACTTAGGGTCTGTTTTTGTTGCTCTCTTTTGTTCATTTTTAACAGTTTGCCCCTCTTTGTGGAAATTGTGTCTTTTCTTAATCATTTTTTGGAATACAGCCTCTCTTTTGATTGTATAGACGATTTTCCAGGGAGTGTACTTGACTTTGACAAATAACACATGACAGAAAAGTTTTTTGAGTCACTGACAGAAGTATTCCTTTACACGACTGACAAAATCAACTGTAACTGAATTTTTTAACATACTGAAACTATTAAATGGATCATTTTAAATATATTGAATGATCTCAGTTTAGAGAATCCGATTTTTTTTAAGCAATCCAGACTAGTCTGAAATTGCAGCCGGTTTTAAGAAGGTTCTGGCAAAAATTGTGCTTTGACATGTAAAATGAAAACAAGCCCCATTATCATTTGGGTGGGAAACCTCTGATACAAACTGGGACATTGTAATACTTTAAGGCTGTCATTAGTCATGACATTATGCCATTGTTTAAGGAGGGGAAGTTTCAGAGAAAAGCATGTTCGTTATCTTGGTAGTGGTTCATTAAATGACTAATGAACTATTTAGAATCACACTCCTCAGCTTCCTCCAGAAGGTTTGCTCCAGGGTTATAGGAAGGCTCTGACATTATCAAACCTCAAATTCAGGAGGAGCAGTACAGCTTTTGTCTGGGTTACGGAGCCATGCAACAGATCTTCACCCCTGCCAAGTTGCTAACAGTGTCATAGAAGTTCGGCTCCCCAGTCCATTGAATCTGAGAAAGGCTTACAACTGCCTTTTTTGTGGCATTTTGTAGAGATACTGCAGCAGTATGGGGTGCAGTAGTCCCTATTACTGGTACAAGCTATCTGGTACCTGTATAATCATAGCAAGAGCGGTGTTCACAAAATCATGCACATTCATGGTGCTGGTTGGAGTCCAGCAGGGCTCTATGTTGTATTCATGACTGGATCTCAAGGCTCAGTGTAAGATAAGAGTTTCTAGTTTAGAAATCTCAAGTTATCCTCTTTATTTATTGCAATTTGGTTTAGTTTGTGTACTAATGTTTCTGAGTGCACTGGTGCATTTTGTGGTTGAGTGTGAAGCGACTGGGATGGCAGCTCATCTAAATCTGAAAGCATGGTTCTCATCTAGAAAATGAAACATTTCTTTCATTGGGTTTGTGGAGGAGTTCAAGTCTGGGAGTCAAGTTTGTGAAGCATGGTGGTTTGGAGCGATAAAAAACAGATTGGGGGTTTGTCTAATGACTTCTCACCTCCTTCTACAGGTGTGCAGTGGAGAGCATCCTGTGCTCCAGCATCAACGTGTGGCATGAAGGCTACACAGCTGCAGAAAGAAAAGCTTTGCAGAGAGTGGTGAAGGCTGCACAGAAGATGTTGGAGTCAGTCTCCCCACCATCACAGACATTTACACCTCCAGATGCAGGAAGAGGGCCACCTGCATCATGAAGGACCCCACTCACCCAGCACACACACTTTTTGCCCTGCTCCCCCCAGGAAGGAGGTTAAGGAGCATTTTGTATAGAACCACTAGACTGAGGAACAGCTTCTACCCTGAGGCTGTTAGACTCATGAATCTCTAACCAGAATAATCACTGTGAAATATCACATCATGCTGCTGATCAGTTTCATGTTGCTGCTGATCTGTTTCATGTTGCTGCTGATCAGTTTCATGTTGCTGTGTTCATTCGTTCACACAGACTCGTGTTCGTGCTGCTGTTGGACGTAATGTTTTTGTACTACTAGTGCTTAGTGTTTGTATTTTTACTCAACCTTTTTCTTAATTCATATCTCAGATCTTGTTACAGTTTTTTTTTTTAACATTTTGTTCTTTTGTTGGATGTAACTGGGACCCTGTGTACACAGTTTCATTTCACCACATGTACCACATGTGGTGCATATGACAAATAAAGAACCTTGAATCCTTGAACTATTTAACTAAAGAAACTTGTGAAGGCTCTTTACTTCCAGATTTAATTTAATTTCTCCTTTAACATTGTTTGTGTGCACCTTCTACAGAGGAGCCATAGAAAGTGTCCTGACCAGCTGTATCACGGTGTGGTTTGGTGCATGCACTGCATCCTGCCGCAAGAGCCTCCAGTCGCATCGTGAAAGCAGCTGAGAAGATCGTCTGCACCTCCTTGCCCTCACTGCAGGACTTACACAGCAAACGCCTCACTCGGAAAGCCCTCTGCATGGCAGGTGATCCCACACACCCACTACACAGCCGCTTTAGACTGCTGCCATCAGGGAGGAGACTGAGGAGTCTCCAGGCTCGAACCAGTAGACTGAGAGACAGCTCTGTTCATCAGGCAGTCAGAATGCTAAACACTCTGCCTGCTCTGCCTCCCCTCCCATTTGAACTGCCTTAACACAAAAAACTTTCTCACACATTACCACTCAACACAAAGTTTTTAACACTGGACTCTGTGTCATCAAATGGGTTATTCACTAAACTCTCGGTCATGTGCTCATTCAGTTTGCACTACTTCTCATATTTGCACTGTTTGTATTACATTACTGCCTATAGTCATACTACTGTTTACATTCACTGTTTACATTTATTAATACTGTTTACATTTATTACTACTGCTTTACATTTATTACTACTGTTTACATTTACACTACTTTTATCTACACTACTGCAGATACATATACAGCATTCTCTGACTAGCCTTATCTAAGGATGCCAAATGTGCCTTATGTGCCTCACTGCATATGCCACTTTGCCTCTATACCAACATCAACTACCTCATACATATACTGTGTACATTAACTTATATGCTGCTGTGCCACTCTTTGCAAATGTCAATGCTAGAACCTTCAGTTTATTTTATAGATATACTTTTTATACTTTTTATACTACTATGCAAAAACTCAGGACAGTATTACACTTTTATTATTTCATTTTATGCTTATGTTCATTGGGTGTTTGGTGTTTTAGGGGTGTTTGGTGTTTCAGTGTTGGTGTAAATTTTCATACTTTTATACTATTATGAAAAAACTCAGGACAGTGTTACACTTTTACTATTTTATGCTTATGTTTATTAAATGTTTTAGTGTTTAGTGTTTAGATGGTTACTGTTGCACCGAGGGACTGAGAGAAACGCAATTTCGGTCCTGTGTATGTCCTGTACATATTGCAGTTCTGACAATAAAGTTGACTTTGACTTTGACTTTGACTTTTGACTTTGTTTCATACAAGATATGCTGAATTCCAAACACAGATCTCCTCCTGATGGTCCTCAGGACGAGAAGACAACAGGAGAGCCAACAAGGAAGCTGTGAATACACAAATAAGTAAAGTAAGAGTTTCTTCTTAAGGAAAAAGACTGCTACACAAGCTGGGACTGTCACCCAATCACCAGTGGCTATCATCGACCCAGCAAAGAGCCATGTTTCACTCAGTCTTAAGTACTGGGGTGGTCACCTGTCATGGGTGACCACCCACCACCATAAGCATCGATAGGAGAGGGAAACCATGGAAGCCACAACCACAGCATCGTAACAAATTCACATTAGGTGTATATGTTGTTATCAGTGTTTTAAAGTGTGGTTTTTTTTTTTGCATTAATGTGTTAAAAGCATATTCATTTTTGTCAAATCAGAGCTCAGCTTCACAAAAAAAAATTCTGCTCTGAAAACAAGAGCTGTTGGTTTAAAGTTTGTCAGAGGTAGCTCATTGTTGAATTTGTCTAAATGACCAGCAGTGATTAAGGATGATATTTAAACTTTAATGATCACTGTCCAGCTCCAGGGAAGCAGCTGGAAGTCAATTTCCTTTCTCAGTTCTCCATCTGAAAATGTAACATAAAGCCAACAAATCTCATTTTCTAAAGAGTTGTGTTTTGTGTGATCAGAACAGTAAATACCAAAAAAGAGCATTGATTTATGTAATTTGGGTGACATTATCTTTGATACAACCAATTCGTTACTTCACCCTAAGGCAGATTTATTCTTTCCAAAGAATGTGAGATTGACTGAATGCCTCATTATGTTAGACCTAAATTCATGACGTTAGCATGGCATGTCAACACGCACTAACAGCTAAACTCGCTGACGGCTCTTGCACGAGACAAGAGGGCCTGGTTACAGTCAGAACCCTCCTGCTGTCTCACGCCCATGCGTCTGGAGATAGGACCATAAATCTTGCTCTGTTATTGTTTTAATAACACTAATGTTAGCATTAGCCAAGTAGTAAACCATCATACTTCAAAAGCAAGAAACGTATGAGCTATATTGGGGCAAAAGCAAAAAGCTTTAGACTTAGCTTGTAAAAATAGCAAGTTGTGCTGATTTAGCAGAACATGGGCATGGTCCGTCCACGTGTGTGTAGTATTTATGTGTGTGTGTGTGTGGTCAGGAATTTATATGTTTATACATTAGTGAAATTGTGTAAATGGATGGACAATTGAATGTGTGTTTAAGTGTTCCAAACACTAAGCAACATGCACATTACAGAGTCTAGCTCTTGGTAAACCTGATTTCTCAAAGCTTTATTTCCTCTAAACCACAAAGTCTCATAAAGCTAATGGGTTCACTCTGATGCCATTGGTGCTGCTTATGGGGGAAAACACCCAGACACATTTCCCAGGACATAACTTTGTTTTCTGAATAAATAGCTCCATCTCTATGCTGAACCACAGGGAAAGAGCTTTGAAAAAAAAAGTCTGATGAAGGTGTAGCATCATAAAACCATAGAAGACATTAATAAAATCCTGCATGTTCTTCTGAAGTTCATCTTGTAATAAAGCCAACATGAAATATTTGAAAACCTGTAGGCAGACATGAAAATAATAGCCAGCAATCTGATTCATACTGCTATGGGTCATTGCTTTCCACTGCTTTGGTCCCTTATATTTTTACATATGTGAGTAATAAAATAAGGCTCAAAGTTCTCTATTGGAGCCAAATAAACCCATTTATAAACTACCAAAAGCAGCATGTGGGTTTTCATTGTCAAGATGTGATCCTGAGAATGTTACATTTCTGGAAAACTGTGATATAAAACATCAAATTGTCTTAGAAGTTTTTGTGCAGCTAGATGATGATCAGTTCAGCACATCAGACTGAAAAAAAAACAGATGACCGCTTGTCCTGAGCCTGGTCCGGTGGGAGGTTTCTTCCTATTGTGAGGGAGTTTTTCCTTTCCACTGTTGCCTTTGTGCTAGCTCAGGATGAGAGACTGTAACAAAATGACTCAACATGTCTTCTTCCTTCCTTAGATGGCTTTGTTAATTTACATTTATTTTATATGTGAATGTTTCTGTTCAGTGCCCTGAGATAACTTCTATTGTGACTTGGCACTTTATAAATAAACTGAACAGAAATGTTAGTCCATTCTTCTCTACAGAATTGCTTCTCCTCTTCTGTTGTCAAGACCAGCTTTTTCCAGCTCCGTCTGCTCTCTAAAGTCAAGTCATTTCTCAGCCGTGGTGATCTAGAGAAGGCCATCCATGCCTTTGTGACCTCCAGACTTGACTATTGTAATGCTTTGTATGTTGGTATTAATCAATCCTCCATCTCCCGTTTACAGCTTGTACAGAACTCTGCCGCGCTTTTTGACCAACACACGAAAATATGAACACATCACTCCTGTCCTGTCCTCTCTACACTGGCTCCCGGTTCAGTTCAGGATACAGTTCAAGCTGCTGCTGTTTGTTTTCAAAGCTCTGAATGGACTTGCACCTCTCTACATCTCAGAACTTTTGAAAGTCCATCAGCCCGGCAGAGATTTACGATCTGCCAGTCAACACCTGCTGGAGGTGCCTCGCTCAAGGTACAAACAATGGGGAGACCGGTCATTTTCTGTTGCCGGCCCAAAAGCCTGGAACAGCCTCCCCCTTGAGCTGCGTGCCACCTCTGATCTGACTCTGTTCAAAACCAGACTGAAGACCCACTTGTTCAAAAAAGCTTTCAGTGTGTAACTTTTATTACTTTTGGTATTTTAGTATGTAGCATTTTTTATATTTCCATTGCCTTCTTTTATTACTGTTGTTTTTTATTCTATTTTCACTGATTTATTGTTCCAGTTTATTCATCTTTTTATCCTGTTAAGCACCTTGGTCAATGCAAGGCATTGTAGGAAGGTGCTATACAAATAAAGTTTATTATTATTATTATTATTATCCTCTCCTCGTCTTAACTTCTTCCTTCCAAAAACATTACAGTCAAGATTTTAACTTGACCTTAAAATTGTAAACATGGCATACAGTCCACAAAGTTATGTTTGACTTGTTCTGTGGTCTAAAGAGTTTTTTGCCACTCTGATAACCTGGTCTTCACCAGGACTTAAAGGGAGTCATCATTTTTGATATACAGTAGTACCTCATTTATCGCGGGTGTTAGGGACTACGCCCACCCGCAATAAGTGAAAAATAATAATAATAATAATAATGAATTCCATTTATAATGCACTTTTCATTAATAAAAATCTCAAAGTGCTAAAAACCACCAAGTAGAGATACAGTAGTCCAAGTTCAAGTTCAGTTCAAGTTCAGTAAGCTTTGTCATAACTAGGGTTGGGCATCGAGGATCAAGAATCGTCTGGAACCGGGACTAACTATCCAGTTTTCCCGAAATCGCTCAAAAATATTTATTTTCGATTCCTATTTTCGATGCCTAGTCCACCAACTGGAAGTAAAAAGCGCCTGCCGAACACCAACGAAGAAGAATCCACCGGAAGTGTTCCCATACATTGAGAGTTAGCATCTGTGTTCAAAAGCGTGGCTTAACTTAAAAAGGACTTTTACAATAATAGCATTGTCAGAGACGTGGCTAAATTATGAAGATATAAATCATGCCCACATCGAAGGTTTTGAATTATATAACATGAACAGAAATAACAGGAGAGGTGGGGGTGTGGCTCTTTTTGTTAATAGTACAATAAAAGGTAATTTCATTGATGAAATGTCAATAATTGATGACAAAATAATCGAAATGATAACAATATAAATTATAATTAAAAATGATAAAAACATTATAATAAGTTCTGTATATCAACCACCTGGTTCTAATATAGAATCATTCACAGATAAATTATAGAGCTACTAGAAAGGGGTTGTAATAAAACAATATTTATATGTGGTGATTTCAATACTGACGGGGAATAAAAGAGATTCAAATAATATCAGTACATTTATAGATTCTATGCATACTTTAAATCTTTACCCATTGATATTGAAACCAACAAGAATCACTATAGTGCGACAATAATTGATAATATTTTTACAAATACAATAAATGGGGATGTGATTAGTGGTATTCTAATAACAGATCTTAGTGATCATTTACCGGTTTTTACAATCTACAAAAAGTATCAAAGTATTACGAAAACAACTGCTAGTAAGAAAAAAATAATAAATACATTTAAAAAAGCTTTAGATAAATTCAAAGATGATTTAGCTAAACAAAATTGGGAAAATGTTTTTATGTTGAAGATGTAAACAAATCATATGATGTGTTTATGAATATTTTGGAGGTGTTGTATGAAAAAACTGTGTACTAAAAAATTATACTAAGAAGAACATTGTAGATCAAAAATGGATGACTAAAGGACTGAGAAATGCATGTAAAAAGAACTGTTTGTATTCAAGTTTCTTGACGTGTAGAACACAAGAGGATGAAGACAGATATAAGAAGTACAAAAACAAATTAGTAGGGATTATGAGAAAACATAAAAAGAATATTATAGTGATTTATTGAATAAAAGTAATGGTGACATGAAGTGAATTGTGTTTTGAAAAAACATATAGTAAAAACAGGTAGTTCACAGAATTTTGTAATACAGTACACAATGAGAAAAATTTATGATAAAAAGGACATTGTTAATGGATTTAATCCATTTTTTGTGAATGTTGGAACTAATCTTGCTGCAAAAATACCAAAAGTTGATAAAAGTGTGAACTATTTAATTGAAGGTTGTCCAAACATGTTCCTAAAGGGAACTGATAATGAAGAAATAATGAACATAGTTAATACATTTGCAGACAAAAAATCTAAGGATTGGATGGATATGGATTTGTAAAGAATATAATGAGTCATGTAATTAAGCCATTCACATATATATGTAACTTGTCCGTAACAACTGGAGTATTTCCAGATCAAATGAAAGTGGCTAAGGTGGTTCCTCTTTTCAAAAGTGGTGATAAATCTGTGTTCAATAGTTACAGAGACCGATATCATTGTTACCACAATTTTCGAAGATCCTGGAGAAACTGAAAGTTATGCACCATAACTCACGTTCCCTGAAGGAAGGGAACAAGGTGCAACATATGACTATGGGAATTGCGCCGCCGCGCGGTTCACCTGAAGTAATACAATCACGCATTGAATAAGGCAGGTGGGCGTCAGCGTCAGCAATGAGGCCCTGCCCTCTTTGCATAAAAGGGGCTGATGCCCAGCCTTCTATCTCAGGGTGCATTTCACCGAGCTTGGGCATTGAAAGGGCAAACATGTGTTGCACCTCGTTCCCTTCCTTCAGGGAACGTGAGTTATGGTGCATAACTTTCAGTTCCCTTATCAGTCAGTACACTCAGTGCAATATATGACTATGGGAAAGTATTTCAATCAGGTCAGGTCAGGTTCAGGTTACTTTATTTATATCCAAGGGTAAATGTGGTTTGCAGTGGTAAAAAGCATACATCCATCCATGCGCACACACAAATAAAAACAGTAAAAACATTTAGTAAAAACACTTCAAAGAAACCATAAACAGATAATGCACATAACGGTGTTAAGGCTCCCCAAATCATATGTAAAATGAAAAATAAAAATATATAACCACTAAAAGCTTCAACGTTATTTCAGTTTGTTCATTTCAGTAACAGCAGTGGGAACAAAGCTATTTTTAAAACGTGTTGTCCTACATTTAGGGACTAAAAACCTCCGACCAGAGGGAAGAAGCTGAAACTCTCCGTACAGTGGATGATGGACATCTTTTAAAACAGAAGAAGCTATCCTCTGTACCTGACTAACGTACATGGATGTAACTGAGGTTTGGGTTCCTCCGGTCAGTTTAGATGACAGCTTAACAATCTGCTGAAGGGAATTCTTTCCTCTCAGTGTAGTGTGACCAAACCATGACACCAAGGAAAAGGATAAAACTGATTCAATAAAAGCACGATAAAACATGGTCATTATGGTTCGGTCAATATTAAAATGGTTGAGTTTCCTTAGACAATAAAGGCGCTGGTGGGCCTTTTTGCACACCTTGTCAAAATTGGTTTCAAAGTTTAATTTATCGTCTATGATTGTCCCGAGATATTTGTAAGACTGCACTGTCTCAATTGCTTGACCTTTAATTAAAGTGACTCCGTGCTGGTGAGGTTTCTTCCTAAAATCAATGATCATGTCTTTTGTCTTATCTGTGTTTAGTTTGAGGAAAGAGTCCTCGCACCATTGAACAAAATCATCAGTCACCTGCCCATGGCTACTTTCATTTCCTTTAAGCAGACTGACAATAACAGAATCATCTGCATACTTTATAATGTACCTGCTCTCATGTCTGCTCCGACACATGTTGGTGTATAGAATAAAAAGCAGGGGTGACAGTACACATCCCTGGGGTGACCCGGTGGAAGAGGACTTAGATTCAGAGAGACAATTATTCACCCTTACTCTCTGTGTCCTGTTACTTAAAAAATCCAAGATCCAGCCCATCAAATTGTTACTCAGAGGAAACTGTTCAACAAGCCGTTCAGTTAATATGTGAGGTTGGATTGTATCAAAAGCTGAGGAAAAATCTACAAATAAAAGTCTGACATGGGTCGCATTTAAATCTAAGTGTTTAAAAAGCATATTAAACAGGGTGAGTGTTGCGTCCTCTACGCCTCTATGAGGCCTGTAAGCAAACTGCATGGGATCTAAAAGATGTTCAGTCTGCTTTAGAATCTCACCTCTGATTAATCTTTCAAAGATTTTCATCAGAACTGAGGTCAAAGCTACTGGTCTAAAATCACCAACAGTTTTCGGACTGTTGGATTTAGGGACAGGAACCACTACAGCATCTTTCCAGATGATGGGAACATGTTGTGTTTCCAGAGACTTATTATAAATATACTGAAAAATGGAACTCAGCTCATTGGCACAGAATTTTACAGAACGGCCACATACATTATCTGGTCCGTGACTTTTGTTCACTTTCACACACTGAAAAGCTTGTTTCACATCTTGGAGGCTGATGTTAGAGTGCTGTGTGTCTTTAAGATCGTGAACTAGTTTCTGGATTTCACTGCTAAAATCACAGGTATCAAAACGACAATAAAATGAATTTAAAGCATTTGCAAGTTTAAAATCTGAATCAAAACCATCTATAGTGACACGGGTTTTATGTGGCTTCTGAAGGCCTGCAATAGTCTTCATACTAGCCCATGCTGAGCCAAGTTGATTTGTGGCCATTTTATTCTCCAATTCGTCTTTATACTTTTGTTTTGCTTTTGAAATTTCTACTTTCACTTCTTTTCTGGCAAAATGCTGGTCAAAGACTGTTCCCTGTTTAAAAGCAATAGATTTTCTATACAAACTGGACTTAACTGATTTAGTAACCCATGCTCTGTTATTAGGATATATTTTTACACGCTTCGCCATCTGCTCATACAAACTCATGTTCGTGCTGCTGTTTATTCCCACTATATTAGGCTTAGTGTATTACTAGTTGATGTTTTTCTTAGTTAGTTCTCGATGTTATTACTGTTTTTCTCTTTCATTTGTTGTTGGATGTAACTGGGACCTCGTGTACATAATCTCGTTTTCATCTCATGTACCACATGCGGTGCAAATGACAATAAAGACTCTCTGACTCTGACTCTGACTCTGATAATCATATCTCTGCAAAACGTGATATAAGAACATGTGACATCCACTAATGGGTCTAAATCATCACCACAAGATTGTTTAAAAAGATCCCAGTCCGTACACCGAAAACATTCCTCACACCTTGAAAATGCTCTGGAAATGCATGCTTGTGAGAACTTATGCCTTTATACTGCAGGCATTTAGCTGTTCTCTACTCTGTGTTAGAGAGGACAGCCTGAGTGACGTCATATGCTGTGACATCTAAACTGTAGTGTTTTGTAAACATGTTTGATGATGTCTAGTTGGCAGCAGCACATATTTCTGCCACTGGCACACCCTTGAAAAGGGCCCATGAGGCAGCCAGGCCTCGAGTGGAATGAGCATGTACCCCAGAGAGCACCTGCTGACCTTTACTGCTGTATGCCTTCTTAATGACCTCAGTCACCCAGTGTGAGAGGTGCTGTTTTGACAGGGCTCTGCCAGCAGCTGGATTAGCAAAACACACGAACAGCTGGTTTGTTTTTCTCCAAATGACAGTTCTCCAAGTAAGCACTCAGGGCCCTAACAGGACAGAGCGCGTTCAGCCTCCTCTGTCCTTGTAAGGATGGCTTGTCCTGTTGGTCAGTTCTGTCCCCCTTGTGATGTTTTCATCCTGTTGGTCATGTCTGTCCCCCTTGTGATGTTTTCCTATTAGTCAGTTCCTGTTCTGTTAGTTTTAGTAGTTAGTTTTTCTTAGTTCAGTCTCCATGTTTATTTACTCATCATCCTGGTTAACTTCATGTTTCAGGTTTAGTTTCCCAGTCTTGTCTGTTAGTTTTAGTAGTTAGTTTTCCTAGTTCAGTCTCCATGTTTTCCTAGTTCAGTCTCCATGTTTTCCTAGTTCAGTCTCCATGTTTATTTACTCATCATCATGGTTTACTTCATGGTTCAGGTTTAGTTTCCCAGTCTTGTCTGTTAGTTATAGTAGTTAGTTTCCCTAGTTCAGACATTACTCCAAGACTCAGTTTAACTTCCCGGTTCTGCTCTGTGTCTTCGTTAATTGTCCCCAGGTGTTTGTGATTTTGTCTTGTCTTGGCTGTGAGTACATAAGCCCTGCCTGTGTCTCATTCATTGTCGTTGCATAGTCTGGTAAATCCCTTATGTCTCTCGCCACAGCTCCTGTGAGTATTTGTTGCCACGACAGACTTGTTTATTTGTTATTAAAAGTATTTACTTTTACAACCTCTTGCCTTCTGCGTTTCCGTCTGCGCCACTGGGTTTTCATGCTCTCTGAGTAAAACCGTGACATTATGCAGCGACCATACAAAAAGCCCAGCAGACGGAACGATTTGCTTACCTGTTCGCTCGAGTCCACGCAGAGGGACGTGACCGTCTTCCGTTATGGTGGTTTTCAGCTCCACGAGGACCGCACAACGTCCCTCTCCAGTTCGGCTCTTCCTCCATGTCCATTCGTTTCCGGGTGAACCTCGGGTGAGGATGACGACGATTTGTGTATCCCTCTTTTCTCCCAGTCTCCACGCGTCGTGAAAGCGGTAAAAAGAGGACACGGAAGCGATCCCCCACTCCTCCGTCCCGACCATCTGTTCCTGCTGGGTCCGGTGAGACCACGTTTCCTGGATTCAGCCCCCATGTCGCTGTGGGAGCGGGTGACGTGGCCCTACCTCTCAGGAGTCAGGTGGGGGCGAAACCTGACACCACACGTCCAGCCGTCTCTGCTCATTCCGGTGAAACTGGAACCCACGCATCCTAGCTCCAAAACAGTGACCTCCTCCACATAAACCAAAATTTGCAAAAATTAATTTCTTCTGCTTTAGACAACCAGGACTGCCAGAGTGTTTTGTTTTCTCTTGCAGAAAAATGTCTGTTGTCTTTTCCTGGTCTCATCCAGATCCCTGACTACCAGCAGCTTCTGTTTAAAATAAGGACTACTCTGAAATTAACCACCACTGAACCAATTCAATCACCAGTCTCTGACAACTCTGTCTTACATTATGAACCGGTCCCTGTTACCCAGCCTGCAGAAGCCACCTGTTTTCATGAGCCAGAAACTCCAGACTCTTCAGGTCCCGTTCCTGCTTCTGTTTCTGTGTCTCATGATTTTTCTGCTACTAGTTTTTTGTCTGATAACTCCTCACCTGTGGCAGCCAGCCCTGACCTCGTAGCAGCTACAGCAGTTTCAGCTCCAGAATCTTCAGTTCCGGTGCCTGCAGCTCCAGCATGTCTCGGGAGGGTCCAGGAGGACGTCTCCCATGTTTTCTGTTTCGAGGGGTCCCTGGAGGGAGTCCCTCATGTTTCCTGTCTCGAGGAGTCCCTGGAGGAAGCCCCTCACATTTCCTGTCTCGGGGGGTCCAGGAGGACGCCTCCCATGTTTCCTGTTGGCCAGTGGTCTCTCATCCTGAGGGCGCTGCCCTGCCTTCAGCTCCTGGTTCCGGCTCTTCGGCTCCTGGTTACTCGACTCCTGGTTTCTCGGTTCCTGAGGGCACGGTTGCCCTGCCCGTGGCATCAGGGGGTGTCTTCCACATCTTTTGTTGTCCTGAGGTCTCACAGCCGGGTCCAGAGGGCGTTGCCCTATCTCCGACTCCAGAGGGCGCTACCCTGTCTCCGGCTCCAGAGGGCGCTGCCCTGTCTCTGGCTCCAGAGGGCGCTGCCCTGTCTCCGGCTCCAGAGGGCGCTGCCCTGTCTCCGGCTCCAGAGGACGCTGCCCTGTCTCTGGCTCCAGAGGGCGTTGCCCTGTCTCCGGCTCCAGAGGGCGCTGCCCTGTCTCCGGCTACGGAGGGTCCCGGCGCAACGGACGCCTCCACGTCTACGGAGGGTCCTGGCGCAACGGACGCCTCCACGTCTACGGATGGTCCCGGCGCAACGGACGCCTCCACATCTACAGAGAGTCTCCATACAGCAGATGCCTCCACGACAATGGAGGGTCTTCACACCGATAACGTCCTTACGTTCGATGAATCAACACCAGGCGTCTCGGCTCTCGTCTCAACGCCAGACGTCCCCAACGACGTCTCAACGCCAGACGTCTCGACTCTCGTCTCAATGCCAGGCGTCTCGAATCTCGTCTCAACGCCAGGCGTCTTGACCCTCGTCTCTACGCCAGGCGTCTTGACTCTCGTCTCTACGATAGACGTTTCTACGCTCCACGACGTCTCTATGCCTGATGTCTCTGCGCCTGTCGACTTTACGTTCAACAGAGGCTCTGCGCTCGACCTCGTCTCTTCGCCTGTTGTCTCATCGACGCCTGTAGGTGTCTCATCGATGCCTTCTGTTGGCGACTCGTCCGATGACTTCGTGCCCAACTCGCCTGCTGACTTCGTGCCCGGCTCGCCTGCTGACTTTGTGCCCGGCTCGTCTGATGTCTTCGTGCCCGGCTCGCCTGGTGGTCGACCTCATGGTCGCCTGCCTGATAGGGTTCTGCACGACGGATGGCCCCCCGGTCAACCATCGGATGGGGCCCTACGTGACGGACTTTCCCCCGGTCGTCCGCCTGTGGGGTCTTGACTGCTGTCGACTTCCTGGCCACGATGCTTGGAAGTGTTTTGAGTTTCTAGTTTTGATCTTTGTGTTTAGCTACCGTAGTTTTGTTCTGGTTTTCGTGCCCTTGTGTTGTCCTTGTGTCCCTTGTCTTCCTCGTGCCCTCCTTCCTTGCAGTTTCCTCCCGCCCTGGGTTTTTGGGTGTTTTTTCTTGGGGACACCTGGGGGTGTCTTTGAGGGGGGGGGTACTGTAAGGATGGCTCGTCCTGTTGGTCAGTTCTGTCCCCCTTGTGATGTTTTCATCCTGTTGGTCATGTCTGTCCCCCTTGTGATGTTTTCCTATTAGTCAGTTCCTGTTCTGTTAGTTTTAGTAGTTAGTTTTTCTTAGTTCAGTCTCCATGTTTATTTACTCGTCATCCTGGTTTACTTCATGTTTCAGGTTTAGTTTCCCAGTCTTGTCTGTTAGTTTTAGTAGTTAGTTTTCCTAGTTCAGTCTCCATGTTTTCCTAGTTCAGTCTCCATGTTTTCCTAGTTCAGTCTCTATGTTTTCCTAGTTCTGTCTCCATGTTTATTTACTCATCATCATGGTTTACTTCATGTTTCAGGTTTAGTTTCCCAGTCTTGTCTGTTAGTTATAGTAGTTAGTTTCCCTAGTTCAGACATTACTCCAAGACTCAGTTTAACTTCCCGGTTCTGCTCTGTATCTTCGTTAATTGTCCCCAGGTGTTTGTGATTTTGTCTTGTCTTGGCTGTGAGTACATAAGCCCTGCCTGTGTCTCATTCATTGTCGCTGCATAGTCTGGTAAATCCCTTATGTCTCTCGCCATAGCTCCTGTGAGTATTTGCTGCCACGACAGCCTTGTTTATTTGTTATTAAAAGTATTTAATTTTACAACCTCTTGCCTCCTGCATTTCCGTCTGCGCCACTGGGTTTTCATGCTCTCTGAGTAAAACCGTGACAGTCCTTCAGTGAGGACAAGGGGAGAGGAAATGTTGACAGCTCAAAGTCCAGACTTCTGGGATTTAAAGTTGGAACCTTTGGCACATATGCGGGGTTAGGACGCAGGGTGACCTTTGACCCGTCTTGGGCAAACCTGGTACACATTGGGTGCACAGATAAAGCGTGGAGGTCACCTATGCGTTTAGCTGAGCAAAGAGCTAAAAGCAATGCAGTTTTATAAGATAACAAATATATCTTAATGCTGCTAAGAGGCTCAAATGGAGGCTCACACAAAGCAGACTAACTGTAGGTTCCACTCAGGGGCCAGAGTCCTGCTGGGAGGCCTTTTCTTTAGTACTCCCTTCATGAAATGTATCATGAGAGGGTGGGTACAAGGAGATTTACCTCCCCAGCCTTCGTGGCATGCCGAGATGGCTGACAAAAAGACCTTAATGGTGGAGAAGGAGCGGCCCTTCTCCAGCAGGTCTTGTAGGAAAGTGAGGAGCTGGACCAGATCACAGGAATATGAGATAATATTCCTCTCTAGACACTAGGCCTCAAAAACACGCCATTTGCGACTGTAGAGAGTCTGAGTTGACTGAGCTCTCGCTCCCTGTATTGTGTTTATAACATTACTGGGCAGGCCGGAGGCCATCAGCCAGTTCCTCTAAGTGGTCAGGCACAGAGTTGCCACAATTTTGGACGTGGGTGAAGGACCTGCCCGTGGGCCTGAGTCAGTAGGTCTCTGTGGGGGGGAAGCAGCTGCCATGGTGTCCCTGACAACAGTGAGATCACTTCTAGGAACCACGGTTTCTATGGCCACCTAAGAGCTATCAGTATCAGGGAGAGCGCTCCCTTGCATACGTGTTCCAGCATTGCCTGAATCAGAGGGGTGGGAGGAAACGTATAATACAGCTCTCCCGTTGGCCACTTGTACGCCAGGGTATCTGTTCCCAGCGGTGCATCTGTCTCCCTTATCGAATGATACAGGGTGCAGTGTGTGTTGCTACTGCAAGCGAACAGATCTACGGATGCCCGCCCGTATCGTGCCCGGATCTAGTCCACGATGCGCAGGTTCAGCCTCCACTCTGAAGTGAGGAGGGACCCTCTTGAGAGGGCGTCTGCCCCGTGGTTTAGATTGTCTGGGATGTGGGTCACTCTCAGCGACAATATCCGGGAGCTGCACCACGTGAACAGCTTGTGTGTCGAGCTGAGGAGGGGTTAGGACCTTGCCCCGCCTTCCCTGTTGATGTAGGACACTGTTGTCCTGTTGTCTGATTTTATCAGGACATGTTGTTTTGCAACCAGCCTCTTCCTATAAATGTGCTTCAGGGAAAAAAAACATTGCTTTCAGTTCCAGGAAATTCATGTGGAACTTTGCCTCCTGCTGTTTCCAGACCCCTTGGGCTTGCTGGTTTCTGCAGAGAGCTCCCCAACCTGTTTTTGAAGCGTCCGTGGTGACCAGTACTCGAGACAGTACTCGTCCCAGCGTGACGCCTGTCCTGAACACTGAAGGGGCCCTCCAAGTTTCCAGAGCTTTCATGCACTCTGGGCTGATCAGTATCCTCCCTGTCCATCTGAGAGAGGTAGGATACATTGTTTGTTCAGCCATATTTGCAGAGGGCGCAATTTTAATAAGGCCTAGGGCACGAAGATAATGGATGCTACCAGGAGGCCCAGGAGACGCTGGCACAGTGTGAGGGACACTCTCTGGCCCAGCTGAAAGCATGCCAGGCAGAGGTGGAGGGATGAAACCCGTGTCTCTGAGAGCCTTACTCTGTACAGAATGGAGTTGACCTGTATAGTACTCCCAAAAATACGGTAATCTGAGATGGGTTCAGATTGCTCTTTTGCAGGTTTATAACAAAACCTAGAGCTTCCAGGTGAGTCATCACCATCTGTGAGTGCTGCTGCGCTTGGGCTCTGTCGTGCCCAAGGATGAACAAATCATCCAGATAATTCAGAACTCTGATCCCTTGACCTCTCAGCAGGGTTAAGGCCGCATCCAGGCATTTTGTGAATGATCTTGGTGCAGTTTTTAATCCTTTTTTTTTTTTGAATTTAGGTTTATTAGTAGTCAGAAAAACAATTTAAAAAATAAATTTATTACAGTAAAAACATAAAAACACCATAAAACAAAAGCATTAAATTAAAACCACTACTGTGGTGGTCATCACGATGGTGCACACCTCAGTGTTTCCAGACTGGGTGTTCACCCTGTGTGAAGCGTCCGGTGTTGTAGAACTCAGAAACCTCAGACCATTACAGCAATAACCACTAAAGTTACAGCGATACAGGAAGGTCTGAGACCAGAACACGAGTTACAGAACTGCCAGTCACAGCAGCTGTACGTCATCTTGTGGACCGTCCCTTTGAGGTGGATGTTGGCCTCACCACTGCAGCTCTCCTTCAGCATACAGCCCCTGGATGACAGGGCTGTGTGGTTGCCATAGCGACTCAGGCCAATAAAGCACACCTCTTTTGGGGGACACTCCGTCACAGTGTATTCAATCTTCTTCTCCTTCTGTATCTCTAGGACGGGGCTGAAGAAGCAACGCAGGTTTTTGCAGTGCAACAAGGGCAGGAACAGAAAGGCCAGCGTGAGAACTTGGAGGAGCATCTGCCGGACCATTGTAGAAATTTAAAATCCAGTCACCCAAAACTTTTCAGAGTTTCTTTAGAGCCTTGCAGTTTTTAATCCGAAGGGGAGTGCCATAAACTCGAATGCTTTTCCCTCGAAGGTGAAACGGAGATATTTTTTGTGCCTGTATCCAGTCAGCGTGGCCGTTGTCCTCCAGCTCGATGGCCTTGAGCTCCGGGGTGGGAGTGAGCGTCTCTGTGAGGTCTGGGTCCCGCGCCGCCGTGGAGCCGCCCATGGCTTTGACCACGACATCCATGTGTCGCTGCCTCATGGCCTCAAGCATCTTGCTGCAGTTAGGGCAGGACTCGGGAGATTCCAGCGCTGTCTTAGCGTGCAACATCCTCAGGCAAACCGGACAGGCCTTGTGGGTGTCTGTCGCGGAAAGGGAGTAGCCGCAGCCGCTGGGGCAGGCTCGGGAGCTGGGGCTCGCTGGCTTGCTGGTCTTCTTTGAATTTTTAGATTTTCTCTTTCCCTTCTCTGGAGCCATGGCTGAGAAGGGTTGAGGCCCGTTAGCTGTCTGCTAACGTGGTCCGAAGACGTCCTCTTGTCGAGCCGCTCTCGTTGGCTAGCTTGCTAACTTCATTAGCTACGTAGCGTGTGATGGTTTGTCTGTGCAGGCCCGGCGGCATGGGCGGGCATAGAGGGACATTGCCCCCCCCACAGAGTCAGCTGTGCCCCCCCTGACTGGACGACGGGAAGTTTTTTGTTTGTTTGTTTTTAATCTCTGAGTGTACATCTTTCTATTTTTCCTATCTCTGTTTGTCAGTCATACAATTCAACCAATCAATGAAGCCAAGGCAACATTCTAGCCAACTACAGTTCGAGGGGGGCGGGTCACTGACTTAATGCGCAAACTAGCTGTTTTCAAACAGAAACAGCCACGCTCACCATTGTCCGTGTATCATGGATATTCAGACTTTTTTCCAAAAAAACAAGAGGACAACGAATGACACTGACAGTGGAATAAATGAGAGCAGACAGGAAGCGGCACCATCCATTTCAGTTGGAAACGTAAGCACTGAAGTCAACTGACTTTTTTTTAAAGCTAGAAATGAGGAGGAAGATTTTGAGCTAACCAGCAACGTTAGCTTGGAAGCGTTGCCTTCTACAAATGAGGTTCAACCTGAGCTAACAATGGCAGCTAACTTTACTGAAGAAACTTCTACAGTAGAAGATCTAACAAAACAAGGTAATGCTTCAAGTACCAAGAGTCTGAGCTGGTGAGGGTGCTGGACTTTGAGGACTTGGTTTGTGACTTTACAAATAAAAAGACCAGAAAGAACTTCTAAAGGTAAGAACCACTGTGCTTTCTGTGAAATGAGTAGTCCAATATAAACTTATGGCTGTGCAGATAATAAATGTACAGTATTTTGTTTATTTGATATACTGTCTGCATAACATTAATCTTGCATAACTGTGGTGTGATGCTGAGAGTTAGTGCTGCAACAGGTTTTGCAGAGTGTGAAGTTGCCCAGATCACTTGATGACTGTTCTAATGCAACCTACACTCAGCTGTGTTATGTGATGGAATTGTTATATCGTCAGCTCAGCTAGCATGAATGTTCACTTCAGTCACAGTGTTCAGCCTGACACTAGTGCTTATATTTATCACTGTATGTTTATGTTTATGTTTGACTTTTAATTGAATGAACACAGCACTACAGGTTGGGTTGTCTTGTTCTTTTTGTTCTTCTTTTTTTTTGTTCAGATTTTGTGATTTTATTGAGATTGTTTCTTCACAGCACTGTATTAGGAGTGGTCACAGAGCCGATGTTCAACATGAAGCAAATAAAATGTTTGTTGAAAAAAATATGCCCCCTTGAAAAAATAGAATGCCCCCCCTTTGAATTGTTTCTGCAGCCGGGTCTGCGTCTGTGGACCACACCCAAGAGGCCACGCCAAGGTCCACTCGTTCAACTCCTGAGCAGATAAAAATGTCGCTCAGTTACAATTGTTAGAAGTAAATAACTGTAGAAGATGAAACCTTTTTCCACTGCAAGACTCACGTTCTTGCCTTGAAGTCAAAAAGTGCAGAAGAGAACCCCAGAAAGACGAGTGACCTGGTGCCTTCAACACTGACCCGGTAAGGAGCAGAACCTAGTGACATGATGATGCCTTTGTCTGATTATGCTATTTTAAGCTGATGCAACTTGGTAAAACATTTACTGGCTTGTAGTGATGATAAATTAATCAGATTAAACAACTTCTTTCCACCAAAAATCCAAAGT
Source organism: Garcialebias charrua (assembly GCA_038048925.1). Taxonomy (NCBI): domain Eukaryota; kingdom Metazoa; phylum Chordata; class Actinopteri; order Cyprinodontiformes; family Rivulidae; genus Garcialebias; species Garcialebias charrua. The sequence goes on from JBBPBX010005992.1 coordinate 51,103, forward strand.
AACTATTTGTTAAAATAGCCAAACTTTGTCTAGATTCATACATGTATAAAACTGAAATAATTCCTGCTCAAAAAGTCATATTTTCCTTAGATAAGAGAATTAAAGCTCCCCTGACATGATCTTTCAACTTTCCTAAAAATGGCACAACATATATAAATATTAAGATTGACCTCTGACCGTTTTTGCTAAAATAATGTTAAATGAATGAAAATTCCTCCCAAAAACAGTTTAAAATTAGCGCCATTTTTTTAACACGATAAATAGGGATTTCGCCGTCGCAGGATGATGACGTCATAACAAGAGACGTGTCTACTGCGCAGCTTGAAAACAATGGAGGAGCTACAAACTCGATCCGTCCAATTTAGCCATTTAAAAGTTAATATTTTAGCGGATTGTCTGCAGAGAAGCCAAAGTTATTTCCAGTAAACAGCAGGTTATAATTTTTTTTCAGCTCCTGCTGGTTTTTGGAGACTTTTCACTTCAGGACGTGAGCAGCTCTGTGAGGACTTACAGCATAGTTTCCACAGCACTGAAATGGTAATATATTAGTTAATGGTTCTAATAATTATTCAACATTAATTTATAGTTTAAAAAATTAGTCCCTTTTAAAATATCTGTTAAATATATTATTCTTTTATTTTATTTTGTTTGTGTTTTCAGGTTTCCAGGTCTCCAGTCCATCACCTGAGGCTCTTCCTGTTGAACCACTAGTACAACCCAGACTTTCACATCACAGCAGGTAAGATTGCATCAACGAAAAGAATAGTACTCAACAATATTCTTTGATGTAAATCTGTTGATTTTCTGTGGTTCTGATGAGGGAAGTGACAAAGTGGATGCAGCATTCAGCCCATAATGGACCCAGATGTCCCCTGCGTCCAGACCTACAACACCTGGACATCCATGAGCGTGGCGGAGCGAGGATTCACAGAAATGTCTTCACCTGAAGAGTGGACCGAGGTGGAGGAGAACAAACCTTGATATTGTTCAACAACAGATGGAGACATCTTCAGGATCTGTAGAACATCAGGACTGCTGCAGAAAGCTACGTTTGTGCATCAAGACATTAAAATATGCAGAAATACTACAACTGGCCAGAGCATTGAGATGAAAATGAATCAATGAATTTAATATTTTTTCTGACTGTTCAAATGAACATATTGTTTGAAAAAAAAAAGGATAACAATGAACCAAGTGTTTCTGTAGTTATGTGTAAATAAAGTTACAGTAGTACACTATATTATCTGTTAGTGTTGAGTTATTCTTTGTGAGAATATTTGTGTATCTGTTTTAATTTCATTCGTGCATCTACAACTCACAGCTCATACTTTAGTAAAAACAAAATTGGTGAATGTTGAAAAAAACATTTTATTAAAATAAAACCATCCCATATTATCAAATAAATGAAAACCTCTGGGGAAACATTAATATGAACAGATTATCAAAAAAAATTGAGTTTAAAAAATATCAGCAAGTGGTGTTTGACTTCATCAGCTCTGTAAAAATGACTCCAACACCTCCTCGTCCACCCTCCTGTCCAGGTGTTGTAGGTCTGGACGCAGGGGACATCGGTCTAGTTTCTCCTCATCCTGCTGCTTGTACTTCTTCAGACTCCACCACCTCCTCGCTCCTCCACGCTCATGGATGTCCAGGTGTTGTAGGTCTGGACGCAGGGGACATCTGGGTCCATTATGGGCTGAATGCTGCATCCACTTTGTCACTTCCCTCATCAGAACCACAGAAAATCAACAGATTTACATCAAAGAATATTGTTGAGTACTATTCTTTTCGTTGATGCAATCTTACCTGCTGTGATGTGAAAGTCTGGGTTGTACTAGTGGTTCAACAGGAAGAGCCTCAGGTGATGGACTGGAGACCTGGAAACCTGAAAACACAAACAAAATAAAATAAAAGAATAATATATTTAACAGATATTTTAAAAGGGACTAATTTTTTAAACTATAAATTAATGTTGAATAATTATTAGAACCATTAACTAATATATTACCATTTCAGTGCTGTGGAAACTATGCTGTAAGTCCTCACAGAGCTGCTCACGTCCTGAAGTGAAAAGTCTCCAAAAACCAGCAGGAGCTGAAAAAAAATTATAACCTGCTGTTTACTGGAAATAACTTTGGCTTCTCTGCAGACAATCCGCTAAAATATTAACTTTTAAATGGCTAAATTGGACGGATCGAGTTTGTAGCTCCTCCATTGTTTTCAAGCTGCGCAGTAGACACGTCTCTTGTTATGACGTCATCATCCTGCGACGGCGAAATCCCTATTTATCGTGTTAAAAAAATGGCGCTAATTTTAAACTGTTTTTGGGAGGAATTTTCATTCATTTAACATTATTTTAGCAAAAACGGTCAGAGGTCAATCTTAATATTTATATATGTTGTGCCATTTTTTGGAAAGTTGAAAGATCATGTCAGGGGAGCTTTAAGCCTTGATTGATTCATTGTTATTGCTGTTTACTATTGTTGTTGCTTTTAGTTTGATTATATTTGTAATAAAAATTCAAAGACAACTTTGGTCTCTTCATTCAGATGGATATTCATGTGTTATGATAGAAAACTCCCTGTAATTAACGGATTCTACTTCAATGACTGATTCTGATGATTAAAGGGTGAATAAGTTATTGTTGGTCAGTAAACTGACCAGCTGGTGCCCCACTTTAACGAGAGCTAAAGAAATAAAACTAATGTAGTGAAGGGGATGGAGAAAGAGTCACCCTTCTTCCTCCATCTCACTCCTTCGTATTGCTACATTCGAATATCCCTCCTTAAATACACAATTTAAATGTAAATACTGTAACCTGCATCATGTAAATACTGTAACGTTTTAAATAAACAATCCATGCAGCATAGATTATTTATTTAAAATGTTACAGTATTTCAATTTAAATTGTAGAGAAGAGAAGTGCAGCAGGACATCACAGGATGTCACACAGCTTCAGTTCTGCAGCACGGAGCACAAATGTTCTTCTTGATCATTTACACTTCAACAACTGAACATAGAAGTTCTAAAATAATAAAAAAATATTTTTAACACTTTTATATTTTGTGATCTTGGTGATTTTTACAACGTGACACTGAATTTCGTGTGCATGGCAGAGAAGGAGATCAGCTGATCAGCTGCAGGAGGGAGCTTTCCCTTGCACTTGTGGGCTGTTCACATGGTGTAAAATCATTTAAAATAATTTATTTTAAATAAACAACACACGGCTCATCCAGCAATCAGACAATTGTGTCATGTCCAGTTTTATAGAAAAAAAAAGTTTAAAAAAAAAAGTGATATAGTGAATCCGCGCTAAATGAACCGTGAAATAGCAAGGGACTACAGTAATGCTATGTAGAATACTCAAACATTTGCAGACTCAGTACCGTCATGGACTTTGCTCTGCACACATACTGTAATTTTAATTTTATTTTAGCTGTTTTTATAGAAAATTCCAACCAAATTTTAATTTTATTTTAGCTGTTTTTATAGAAAAGTCCAACCAAGGACTGGGTTTGCAAATTAGCCTGTGGCTAGAAAACCTTTGTGCAAGACAACGGTTGCTTCGTTTTTAACATGTAACATTGTTTATTGTACATGTCCTTGATCAAATAAACTTGAATGAAATGAAAATGAAAATACATAAGTTGAGGTCCTGAGACACAGTGACTTATAGCATCAATGTAGGCCAACTAATGCAAAACAAACTGCAAACAAAAAAATCTAAGTTGCACAGTTAGGTGTCAATTTTGAAGGACTTGCCAGTACGTTGATGTATGATGGCCAGCCAATATTGTTTTTACTTGCACAAAATTTTCAGCTTGTGCTGACGTGTTGCTGATAAGTTATAAATCAGTTATCAGTACATAACAGATAAGTTATGAACAGGCTCAGGCACATTACATGTCCACAAGCTGACATATGTTGGAAACAAGGTGGGCAAGTGTGTAGTGTACATGCAATTTATTTCTAACCTATGAGCACCATGACGTATGTGGAGCTTGTAAGCAACATCAAGCCAAACTTGTCCATAGCATGTTGGAGAATATTGCAATGATCCTTTTCAAGGTTCAAGGTAACTTTACTATCATTCGCATCACATGTGGTACATGAAGTGGAACAAAACTGTGTAGTCAAGGTCCCAGTTACACCACAAAAGAGCAGTAGTATAAAGTATAGATATATAAAAAATAAACAGTATACAAGGATCTAAGATATACGCTAAACAAAAACAATAATATAATATAATAAGATGTATTAAACAGCAGCCTGAACATGAGTCTGTTGTGAGCAGATGCGTATAAATACAGCAGCTTATAGGTAAGAAATCAGCAGCATGGATAATCAGCAGCATATTCGATCTTACTTATAAATGCAGTCCATGCATTGATCCTTGTAGACAAAAAATGTCTTGTGTTTTTATATAAGTCTTCTTTATCATTTTTCACTTTTAAAAGTCTCCCCATCTCAGTGGAGATCGCTGCCAGGGAAGAAAGCCATGCTTGATCAGACTTGTTCTGACTACCGTATTTTCCGGAATATAGGTCACAGTTTTGCATGCCCTGCGACCTATATTCAGGTGCGACCTATTTATGTTTTTTTTAATAAAATAAGCTGATTTGTAATCATTTATTAACAAAGTTTAAACTGAGACACTCTCTTACAATAATGTCAGCTAACAAATATAATGTTTTAGGTGTTTATCCTGCTAAAATTATTCATTTATTAAAGAAAAGTTCAGCTCAGACACATATTTGCTATAATTTTTATCAAACAAATAATTGTTTTTAAGTGTTAATCTTCTTAAAAGCCTTGCTGTGCGCTCCTGTGGAAGAGACATTTGCAGCAGAGCTAAACACGGTCCACATTTTGACGTAGGTGCGACCTATATATGGATTTTTCCAATTTTTTGGCAATAATTGGACAATGCGACCTATTCTCGGGTGCGACCTAGAAAATACGGTATGTGTTTTTACTGTTTTCCACCCTGAGAATGACCATCAGTGCTGTAGCAGCTGGAAAAGCGAGCACCAGCTAGATCAACTGGTTCTCTTCAGGAACAGTCTGAAGGAGATCCTTCTGGCACAAAAAAACTCAGAAGCTGTCCACGAGAGTTACAGTCACTGTTTGAAAACAACACAGACCAATGAGAGCTGCCTTTAGTTTCACAAAGTCAAAGAACTGGTCATAGTTTGCCAGGTTCTGCAGTGTCTTGTTATCAAAATGTTGTCACATCACTGCATTATAATGAAACAATGAAATATTATGTGTTTTAACAAACTGCTCTGTTTCTCAGGAAAGAACTTGAGAAACACCTGCGTGTTTCTGAGTTGGAATCTGTTTGTCAGAGAGGAGTCATATTATTCCAGAGTTCCCCAAAACACTTCTGAGAGCTGAGAGGTCACACACAGGTTTGTCTGTTTTCCCATCCTGATGTGCTCGTCTGGTGTCTGTCTCGTTTAGTCCTGAACAAAGAAAACAAGTTTGCTCAGCAACAATTTTTGTAAGAAGGAAAGTAGTTCCAGTAACAACCGACGATAAAACATTGTCTTTCTCACTGCGAGACTCACATTTTCAGCTTAAAGCAGGGGTGCTCAAACTTTTTCCTTGAGAGGGCCACATTTAAAATCTATCAGAGGGCTGTGAGCCAAATGCAATAATAAATGAAATGCAAAAACTTCTTTGAGTAAAGTCCATTTACAAAGTATTTATTATACAGTTATTTAACATTTCATTCTGCATAAAGAACATCACAGAACAGGCTGTGTTGGTGGTGGTGGTGGGGGCCTGGTGGGGTCCTCCCCGACCCCCTGACAATTTTGAATAAAGTAGATGCCATTTTCGGTATTCTGGTGTATTTTACAAAGGTTTATTGCAGTAGATTAACATGAAACAAAATATATAAACACTGTTATTCATAATGCAACACCACTTCAGTTCTGAAGGTAAATGGTAAATTGAGCTTATTTATATAGCGCTTTCCAGCCCCCTGTGAGGAGCCCCAAAGCGCTTTACAATACCAGCCATCCACCCATTCATACACACATTCATACACCGGTAGTGGTAGTCTGCCTTGCAAGGCGCCATCCAGACCTACCGGGAGCAACTCGGGGTTAAGTGTCTTGCCCAGGGACACAACGACACATGGTGGGCAGATGCGGGATTCGATCCTCCAACCTTCCGATCGGGGGTCGACTGCCATTACCACTGTGCCACGGCCGCCCCACCCAGGTAATGGGTGTTCACTTTAGCACAAATGCAGGTTGCTGATTGGCCGGTTTCTGACATGCCTATTGGATTGACTGACAGGTGGCAGGACTAGTGCAAAACAAAATCATAGATGTTACTGGCCCATTTAAGACTGTTATCCTTTATTCCATATTTATTCAACGTTTATTAAATATTAGAGGGATTCAAGGTTTTTTATTTGTCATTCGCACCACATATGGTGCATGTGGTGGAACGAAATTGTGTGCACAGAGTCCCAGTTACATCCAACAAAAGCATGAAATGTAAAAGAAAAACAGTAGTAAGTAATATTTTGACGAATCAAAGGTATGAGAACTGTTTCCTTACAAAATCATAATGATGGTTTCTTAATTTTTTTCAGGGGTGCTGAGTTAAAGCTGCAGTATGTAGCTTTTTTTATGAACATATTTCTTCACTCTGTCACTACCTCCTGACAGACTGATGTTAGCCAGGTAATCTCTGAAAAAAATTAAAAAAAATATTGTCCCCTTGCTTCTCCAGGTGGTAAATAAGCATTTCTAAAAAGAAAAGGTGACCCGCCATTTTCCAGCCAATAAAAACAGAGTTTGTAACCAGCCAATAAAAACAGAGCTTGAATTTGAATCAGCCAATAAAAACAGAGCTTGAATTTGAAATTCAACAGACCACAAGGGGGCAGAGCCACATATGGCTCTGAGGGGGAGGGATCAGAATGCTTTGCCTGTTGAAAATATTTCTAACTGCTGCAGTTCTACAGAAACTGCATACTGAACCTTTAATA
>JBBPBX010005993.1:17708-30156 GCA_038048925.1 Garcialebias charrua
AAACATTAGTTCGGTCGGCGCAGTTTCTCTTTCTTCGTGAAATAATCCATTCCACTAGGAGAATACTCAAACCCCTAAAACTCCACTCCAGGTTTTCTTGGTTACCTCCAACTCTCCGTGCGTCTCCTTCTGCCTCGGTAGAGAACGCTGACAGGTGTCGCTCGCCAGTTTAGCGAGCTGAGTGTGGGCAGTTGTTGACCCGGGGGGTTGGTCAAAAACATAGATACATGTTAGGAGGATGTTTGAGAGAAGTGGAGCGCTACGTCTGTAGCATCTTAGCTTAGCAGTAGTGACGCTGTAAGACGCTGCAGGTGTAAGAGACGCTGCGTGTTCAGGTGCATTAAAGTTTAAATGTTTTTAAAAACCCACACCTGACTGTCCTCAAGCTTCGGGAGAAACATCATTTAGATGAGTGGTGTTGAACACAAGTAAAAAAGTCCAGTGATGTTTTTTATTTTTCTATAAACACAAATAGTGCCGATCTGTCGTGCATTAAAGTTCAAATGTCTTTAAAACAGCTGAATTTACACAAACTTGGTGAGAAACATGCTTTAAATGGAACTAAAGTAAGGACACCTAGATGAAATGCTGCTTTTTTGTACATTAGTGTACACATTTTTTTGGACACTGGCGTGCATGCGCGCGCATACGTGTGCGTGTGCACTCCCACAAGCACGAACATATACTATAGTGTCCCCCCCCACACACACACATTACAGATGCTTCTGACGCCCATGAGTCTAGGCCTATAGCAGCATAACTAAGGGACAGCTCAGGAAACCCAAGCTAATCCTAACTATAGGATTTATCAAAGAGGAAAGTTTAAAACTGGACAATGTGTCAGGCTTAGGAACAGAAACTGGAAGTTGGTTCCACAAGAGAGGAGCCTGAGAACTGAAAGATCTTCCTCCCATTCTGCTTCTGGAACCACGAGTAAACCTGCAGTCTGAGAGTGAAGTGCTCTGTTAGGAAAGTATGGAAAAACAAGATCTGTACTATAAGATGGAGCTAGGTTGTTGAGAGCTTTGTAGATTAGAAGTAAGATCTTGAATTAAATTCTGGATTTGACAAGGAGCCAGTGGAGAGAAGCTAAAACTGGAGAGAAATGATCTCTCCTACTAACTCCAGTTAAGACTCTGGCAGCAGCATTTTGGATCAACTGAATACTTTTTAAAAAGTACAGTATTTGGACACCCAGATAATAAACCATTGCAATAGTCCAGTCTAGACGTGACAAATGCATGAACCAGTTTTTCTGCATCATTTTAAGATAAGATGTTTCTAATTTTAGTGATATTACGCAGGTGGAAGAAGGCAGTTCTAGTAACGTTTTTAACGTTGATGATAAAAGACATATCCTGATCAAAAATAACAGTGCAAAAACTGAAAAATGTGTTCCTAAGATGCTCAGGTCCAAAAACCAAAACCTCATGTCTGTTTTCAAAAGCAGAAAATTAAGGGTCATCCACGTTTTTATGTCTTCAAGACATGCTTGTAACTTAAATAACTGATTGGATTCTTTGGGTTTTATGGACAAATATAACTGTGTATCATCAGCATAACAATGAAAATGTATCCCATGTTGTTTAATAACATTACCTAATGGAAGCATATATAAAGTAAAGAGTATTGGTCCAAGCACTGAGCCCTGAGGAACTCCATACCTAACTTTTGCGTATGAAGAAGATTCATTATTTACATTTACAAATTTGAATCTATCAGATAAATATGATTCAAACCATTTTAGGGCTGTTCCTGTAATTCCAACCTCACATCACATCTCTGTAATATAATATTATGATCAACTGTATCAAATGCAGCACTGAGGTCTAACAGGACCAGTGTAGACACAAGTCCATTGTCTGAGATCATGAGAATATCATTAGTGACATTTACTAGTGCCGTTTCTGTGTGTTCTCCAAACTGAAGCTGTTCTGCAACAGGTAAGATATTAACTGTTCTTAAACTTTCCACTGAACCCAAGTCTATTTTATTTAACGATCGTTTAACTTTTTAAACCTACGGATAAACCACATTCTCATCACTCTCTGCTTTACATACCTAAAATCACAAAAACGCAGATGTCAATGTTACACAACCAGAGCATCTGCATGTTTGCATTTTACAGCCTCATCACTATTTCCACAATATCCATGTCCAATAAAATGTTTGCTGGAAGGAATGAATGAAATGTGTTTAAAAGCTTAGAAATGTTAGCTGCAGACTGCCTTAAAAGTGAATTAAACCATGACTCTAAATTTTCCCAGCGGGCAGTGAAAGGAGCCGTTGTCTGTGAATCCTTTAAAGGCTGAGCATCAGTAGATTGTAGGGGCGATTCAGAGAAAGGGTAATATGGATTTAAATTTTGCTGAAATAATAGAAAACTGCTGCCCTCTCAGCTCATAATCCTCCACTTCTGGCTGGATCGGCTGACAATGACCGAGGTCTTGCGGTGATTGGCTCTGAAGACACGGTTTGAATCTGAGATAAGCGTGAGCAGGCAGCTTGCAGGAGCATTTTTAGCCCTGCTGGGCTGGGCTTGATTACTTTTTACTGTTTGGGTACAGCTTTTTTTTTTGTGCATCAGCGCTGAACCTTGAAGATTGTTGTGTGAAATCCTGTAATTAGATGTTCTGGGAGTGTGGCAACTGCTGAAACTCAAAGTGATGTAATCGGTGTAATTGCACATGCTATGTGTGGGACGGCTAATTTAACCAGCAGAAAGGGAAGAAACTACAAGTTTTTTTTTCTCCAACTCTTGAGTATTTTAAACGAGTCTAAATGTGGACTATAGGCTTGACTTTCTGTACTGCAGAATGTCTGGAACTAACGTGTGCTTATTGCTTTTATCCCTCACATGGTGTCATGCATAGAGAAGTATAAAAGAAAAACAATCAGACCGTCAGATCTTTATTTGTTCAGCCTGTGGCTGAATGTGTACCTATGTTTTGGTTTGTCTTACTGTTAGCAAAATATCTCATCAAACATCTCATGGATATACAAGTATAATATAATGATGCTCTTAAAATATAATAATTGAATGCTTTTTATACATCTGGGGTAACTTTTGGAGTCAACCCCATTCAGGATGATTGCCACCAATAATCTGACCTAAAGCATACAAATGGCTATAACTCAATTAGTTTTACAGATAATGAGCTAAAATTTGGTGTGGTAGTAGCTGAGACTAGTCTCTGAAAACAAACTGATTCCATAAGATCTTTATTTAGCTAAACAACTTACATTAAATACATGGAGTAAACTTATTTTTGGCTCACTGGCAAACATTTCATGAACCACTGGAGGGATTTAAATGAAATTTTTATAAAGTAATCATTGGAAAAATATTTATATCTGATTATCTTTTGGAGTCAGTCCAGTTCAAAATGGCGGTCACAACTAACTAACCTTAGCAAACACAACGATGGCAACATCACAGTTTTAAAGAGAATGAGCTAAAGTTTGGCGTGGAACTAGCTGAGAGTCATCCCTAACACACACTCAAAGGGCAAACCAAGTAAGATCTTTGCTTACCGTTTGGTATTGCTGTTGGAGTCAACCCTGTTAGCAAAATATCTTAAGGAGGACTGTACAAATTTTATTAAAACTCTCAGAAACACTGTAATTAATGCACAACTGAACAGCCTATAAAGTCAACCCCAACCAAGATGGCTTCCACAGTGGAGAGATGTCTATACTGTAACTCAGTTACATTTTTTTCATTCAGTCAAATCAAATCCGGTGTGACAGTAGCTTACAATGATTGACGACATCTGTTTAAAGTGCTTGCAAATCATGCAGAATCACGTGTTTGTGCATTTTGTTAATTTTTTTTTTCTCTGTAACCATGATTTCTCTACACACAGGATCTTAGTTTGAAACTGTTATGAAAAGAGGGGGGTGAAATGCATTCCTTTTAGTTTCATACATTGATGTGTCATTTATCCCAAGAAATATTCCAATCTGTATGCAGACAAGGTAACATGTAAAAAGAAGATTTGTGTATGAAGTTTCACTGTGAGCTGACCAGCAGGGAGACGAGGGTCAAGCTCTGAGACAGTTTCCTGTTGTGAATTTAGAAAGACGAGAACTGAAGGATCACTCTGTGCTGTCCAAGTCTGATTTTAGACGATGTAAATTAAACCCTGAAACAAAAGCCGATCATCTGAAAACCACCTGTCACATGCAAAAGCAAACACAGAAACCTGAACGTTAAGGATACAAGGGAATCCTATCAATTATTTGATAAGAAAAGTGAATTCAGAACTCAATTTCACAGGGTAAATTGGGAAGGGAACTTGTGATTTATATTTGCTATAGCTATCTCCTTGTGTTGTAAAGGAAAAATAGAGCTGTGCTGCAACAACTTGGCAGCGGCGATATGCAGAGTACCAAGGAAAGTGTGTTGAAGCGAGGTTTAATCATTTTAATGGCAGCTCTGTGACCGTGCCGAGTGTTCATGTTTATACAGCTGCTTAGAGATTCTTCTGCACGGCTGTCCTGGTCTCTGCTGAAGCACTGATTCAAAAGATGCTTTCACCTGAATAAAAAGCAGACAATAAGAGGCAACTAATGTCCTTCGGGAAGACTGGGTTCATTAAGAAAATGCTCAATAATTAAATTCTGAATTGTGATTCAGAACAAACAGCTACATTAACTCAACAAAACACAACCTGATCAGTCAGCTTGTGGTGCTTTTTGGACCAGAGTCTGCCCCGTAGAGATGTAGGGCTTTAAAGATGTTGATTTAAAAGCTAATAACCTTAAATTTCACCAGCAGCAACTTATCTTTTATTTATTTTGCCAATTAAATACCTAACATTTCTTATGGGGATGTATATCGCCCAACACCTGGGCTGTAGACTGAGATCTATATGTTAAGAAATGGCAGAGTTGGAGCTGTTTGTGTCAAAGTTTGAAAATATTGTTGTCATGATGTTGCGATCTAGCAACATGTGTTGTGAGTGACTCTGAGCTACAACCACACCAAACTTTAGCTCAGTATTTGTAAAATTGAGTTATAGTTGTACAAGATTACTGTAATTTCCAGACTATTGAGCACACCTGAATATAAGCCACGCCCACTAAATACAATAATAATAATAATAATAATTTTGTACATATAAAGGCTGCGCTTGTCTATAAGCCGTGGGTGTCCACATTGTAACATGAGATTTTCACAGAAATATTTTAAAAGCTTTAAAATAATGACATACCAGAAACATACATAAGTCATATGCTGGTGAAGATTCTCAGTTGTCCAGGACATGATAAAATCAAAAAGGCGTTCAATACAAGATCATCCATCTATAATCTTCTACTTATTCTAGAGTCAGATGGTGACAGAAGGCCCAGACTTTCTTTCCACAGCTCTTCTGGGAGGATTCCAAGGTGTCCTCAGGCCAACTGAGAGACATAGTCTTGAATTGAATGCCTTTTTGATTTTATACATAAGTAATACTGTATATAGTTTTATACATAAGTAATACTGTATATAGTTTTTCTCTGAAAACAAGCTGAATTCTAACACAAAGTTTACCACTTTAAAAACTTCAAAACTGTTTTTTAAAGCATGGAGTGGTTTTTTCATAACTTCAACTAGTATATTTAGCAAAAAAATGACTTTCACAATTTTCTCAGAAATTGAAGGTTTTATTGATTTTTTTCAGTCTGAGCGTACGCGACTTGTTCTTGCTTTTCCCGTGGCGTGTCACATTGTTTCCAGCTACCACAGTCACTAGAGTATTTAGTTTTCAAACATCCATCTATAATCTTCTACTTATTCTAGAGTCAGATGGTGACAGAAGGCCCAGACTTTCTTTCCACAGCTCTTCTGGGAGGATTCCAAGGTGTCCTCAGGCCAACTGAGAGACATAGTCTCCAGCATGTCCTGGGTCTTCCCCAAGGTTTCCTCCATGTTGAATATGCCAATAAATCCTCCCTAGGGAGGTGCTCAGGGATCATCCTTACCAGATAGATGTCTGAAACAACACAACTAGTTCATCTCTGCATGTGAATGAGCAGTGGCTCCATTCTGAGTCTTTCTTGGATAACTGAACTTCTCACCCTGTCTATAAGGGAGAGTCCTGCTACTCTGCGGAGGAAACTCATTTAAACCGTCTGTATCCGCAATCTCATTCTTTCGGTCACTACCCAGAGTTTGTGGCCATACATGAGGGTTGGAATATAGACCAGCCGGTAACCCGAGAGCTTCTCCTTACAGCTCAACTCCCTCTTCACCACAACAAATAGGAACTTGTAATAATAATAATATTACTTTATTTGTAGAGCCCTTTAAAACAACCACAGCTGCAACAAAGTGCTGTACACATAAAATCAAGAACATTCAAACACATAAGATGAGCAGATGGGGGGCCAGTGGGTGCCGCTAATCATGACAAAACCTGCATATTTACATTTCAAGCTTACAAAATAAAATTAAAATAATGATTAATCAGATTAATTACAGCTCCAGAGTGTGATTAATCTGATTAAATTTTTTCTGATGGACTGAAGACCTGTCCAGGTGTCCCCCGACTCTCACTAAGTGATGGCTGGACACGGACACCAGTGACCCCCGTGACTCGAAGAAGTGGTTAAAGATGACGGATGGATGAATTATTTGTTCCTAGATTTTTATTTTTATTTTATTGTTTTAGATAAATCAGGTTAACTAAGCTAATAATAATAATAATGAATTCAATTTATAACGCACTTTTCATTAATGAAAATCTCAAAGTGCTACAAGGTGCAACAGAATTAAATGTCAATAAAACAATAAAACAAGTAAAATCAATAACAGTATCAACTAAGATCAAAAGTAGAATCATGAGGAGGTAGAGTATGCTCGGTTGAAAAGAAAGGTCTTCAAGCCGCTCTTAAAGTCAACCACAGACTGTGGGGCTCTCAGACAGTCAGGAAGAGAGTTCCACAGGTGGGGGGCAGCCACACTGAAAGCCCGGTCTCCCATGGTCCTTAATTTGGTTCTCGGAATGTGAAGGAGATTACTGTTCTGTGACCGCAGCGACCGGGTGGATGAGTATGGAATAAGAATATCCTTCAGATAATCTGGTGAAGCTCCATGTAAGCATTGATGTGTAATGAGAGCAGTTTTGTACTGAATTCTGTAGGCGACAGGAAGCCAATGAAGGTTATGGAGAATGGGCGTAATATGTTCAAATTTACGAACTCTCAACAAGATCCTTGCTGCACTGTTTTGAATATATTGAAGTTTCTGAAGGTTTTTGCCAGGGATTCCAATAAACAGGGAGTTGCAGTAGTCGAGCCTGGAGGAGACAAAAGCATGGACGAGCTTCTCAGCATCGGAAAAAGTTAGGGATGGGCGAAGTCTGGAGATGTTTCGAAGATGGAAGAAGCAAGTTTTAAACAGAAGCTTAATGTGATTTTCAAATGTAAGATTGGAGTCCATTTTTATTCCAAGATTAGTAACAGAGGTGGAGAGGGGGATGTCTTGTCCAGAAAAGGAAAGTGTTGTTATAGGAGATGTTTGTACCTGGTGAGGGGTGCCAATCAGTATGGCCTCAGTCTTGGAGCAGTTTAATTGAAGAAAGTTCTGATTCATCCATGCCCTAATTGCCTCCAGGCAGGCAGAGAGGGCAGTGAGTGAAGATGGAGATGACAAGGTGGAAGATGAGGATGCTCCAGTCCTGATGTAAAGCTGTGTATCGTCGGCATAACAGTGAAAAGAAATGTTGAACTGATTAATAATTTGACCTAAAGGCAGCATGTAAAGGGAAAACAGCAGGGGCCCCAGAACCGACCCCTGAGGGACACCACAGGAGACACAGACTGTCTGGGACGTGGCGTTGCCAAGACTAACACATTCCAGCCTATTGGAGAGGAAAGATTTGAACCAGTCCAGGACGGTGTCGCAGAGACCGACCTCCACATGAAGACGGTGAACCTTCTTCTTCTTCTTTTCGACTTTTCCCTTTTCAGGGGTCGCCACAGCGAGTCATCCTCCTCCACCTCACTCTGTCCTCTGCATCCTCTGTCCTCACTCCAACTACCTTCATGTCCTCTCTAACTGCATCCATATATAATTAACAATTAAGCTAACCTGATACTGGTCATTTAAGTTACAGAATTTAATGCATTCCTGTATTATTTGTTCCTATTTTTGGTATAAATATCAAACGATGCAAAAAATTTGATGCAATAAGGAACCTAAAATTATTGTTTTAAATAAATGTTCCATTTGTTTACATTGTTGTTTATTCTTTTCAGCTTGTCAGTTACAAAACTGAAACTAAATTTATGACCATTTTAATAGAAAAATCGTTTCTGAATCGAAAAATCGATTTTGAATCGAATCGTGACACCAAAAATCGGAATCGAATCGATTCTCCAGACACTGAGAGATTCGCACCCCTAATATATATATATATATATATATATATATATATATATATATATATATATATATATATATATATATATATATATATATATATATATATATATATATATATATATATATATATATATATATATATATATATATATATATATATATATATATTATATATATATATATATATATATATATATATATATATATATATATATATATATATATTATATATATATATATATATATATATATATATATATATATATATATATATATATATATATATATATATATATATATATATATATATATATATATATATATATATATATATATATATATATATATATATATATATATATAAAGGTCCTCTAAACCCTTCCCACACTTGCATTATTCTAAACAATGTTTCTAAAGTCTAAACATTCTAAAATAACACAGAATGTCATGATTTCAGTTCAAGCCTGTTCTCAGCCACCTGCAAGCACTCTTGGCCATGCCCACTTCTATGCTCTGCACTGAGAACAGCTGATCAGGTGCAGCAGGAAGCTTATCCTGCAGTATGGGTTGCACAAAGGTGCAGCAGGTGCTGACTAATTTAAAATCATTTATTTTAAATACAATTTCTATGTTGATCGTGTAGCTCATTCATCAATTAGCCAAATGTGTCATGTCCAATCTTACTTTGCATTTTGAAAAGCGGCAATGGAACGAGTATGCGATAAATGAACCGCAAAGTAACGAGGGACTACTGTATAAATATTACTTTACTAAATTAAAATAAAAACAAAGCATTATTTTGATTAACTAAAAATTAAATTAAGACTAAAAGACATTTGTCAATTGCCCTCCTGTGGGGAAAAACATCACAAACATAATATTATGTATAATACAAACACACACACATGCACGCACGCACACACAAAACAAATTAAAGCCGCAAGAGGCGTTGAGGCCCTCGCAGCTTAGCGTTGCTCCGGCCTTATTGCGGCGACTGCGGGAGCTCCAGCTCATCCGCTCGGTCGCCACCTCAAACTCTCTCATGCCCGTCCAGCACCCGTTTGCCAAGAACAGTTAGCGAATAACAACAATATATATGTGTTTAGAAGTGCTGACAGATGACACAGTAAATGTGGAACAGATCAGATGATCTAGCAATGAGATGTAACAGTTTGAAAAATAATGTAGGGGCTACTGGAGTCATCTGTTAAACCACAGTATCAATGTGTGTAGAAGTGCTCACTGATGAAGCACAATAAATCTCGTGCAGATCGGATGCTGTATCAATGACAGTGCTGGGCAACGCTAATCCAAAAATTAGTTCCACTATTTCTAAAGCACTTATTAATTTATTTAGGTCCGCAATTTCAAAAGCGCTTATGTATTAGCAAAGCTAGTGGAAGCTAATGCTAACACGCTAACGTGCAAATGGCGAACTACTTTTTAAAATCCAGCAGATTTGACCATTTCGTGAAACGGTTAAGCTCAGAAAAAACTTGCGCTATAAAGTCAGCTAAGAAATATATTTTTTCTCAGCAAAGAAATAATTGTTTTTACCGTGTTTTGTTGTAAAGTCCTTTGCTTTGTGGCCGTCGCCATTTTGAAGAGGGCAAATGAGGCGCTGACGCGTCGCGTAGGCCGCTGAGAAACATCCATAAGTTCACCCTCCATGTTAAAAACTCTTCGTCTGACTCTTCGAAAACAAGCAATAAGGCTGCAGAGTAACACACTGGCTGCTAACTGCTATAGAGAGAGCGCTCTCTCTAGCCAAGAGACTGAGGGGGACGCTTTTTTGTCACGGACCACATCCGGCGCTGACAGGATATGGTCTGTGAGCAGTCGTCCGGTTGATTTAAGAGCCCGTAAATAAGTTTTTTCGTTTTTACTGATAGATAATTAGTTATTAGCGGTACTGCATTTTAAATAAAAATAGCGCAAATCCGCTTATGAATTATAAAAGTTAGTCAATCCGCTATAACGCTGACAAATTGTTTAGGTCCGCCATAAGCAGATTAGCGCTTTAGCACTCCCTAGCGGTCTGGCGCCCATCTTTGATCACTGAGATATAACTGTAGTAATAATATAGGGGGCGCTGTGGAGCGTATTGGCTACTTATCATGGAAGCCTGTTGAAGAGGTGGATAATGATCGATCGTAGTGATTTTGGTGCACTTCGGTTCAAATCTATGGAATTTAGAGCCAAACGTATGGAGACGGCGTCACTTCTGAGATCGTTACGCTGCCACGCCCACATCCTCCTGCGAAAACAGTTTGCACTTTAAAGCAAGTCAGACTAACTTGTTATACGTCTTCTAACACAGCATCATCCTGATTAGTTCAAGGCTGTCAGAAAGGGAGCCTTCCAAGAAAAAAGTGACTTCCTGTTCTGAGAGGGCGGGGCTTCGGTGACATCACAACATGACCACAGAGGATTGTGGGCATCTGACATGGATCACTCTTGCCAAGTTTGGTGCAATTCTGTTTTTCATTGTGAAAGTTATAGCGTTTTGAAATTTATGGCGAGAAGCCAAACTTTGAGGCATGGCCACGCCCCTTCAGCATATATGAAAACTTAAGTTTCTGATAAATGTTCGCTCCTCCACATCGTAAGTGCATATTAACCAAGGTTGAAGTCAGTCGCTCAAAATCCCTAGGAAGAGTGCATTAAACTTCACGACCAATGAAAAGTGAAAAACGACCAAAAATGACCCTTTGACCCAAAATGGCCGACTTCCTGTTTGTTTTAGACCAGTGCGCCAAGAGACTTTTTCGTAGGTTCTGAGAAGATACAGATGTTCACCGAGTTTCAGAATAATCTGTCCAAAAATGGCTTGGGGCTGATGTTTTTAAATATTCTAGGGGGCGCACTTGAGTCAAATGTTCACCTACCAGATCAATGTGTCCAAAAGTGCTCACTGATGATGTACAATCAATCTGGTTCAGATCGGATGATGTATCACTGAGATATAACTATAGAAATAATGTAGGGGGCGCACTGGAGCCAAAATTTACACAACAATATCAATGCGTTTAGAACTGTTCCCTGATGACGCACAATAAATCTGGTACACATCGGATGATATGTCACTGAGATCTAACAGTTTGAATAATCTAGGGGGCACACTTGAGTCAAATGTTAGCCCACCATATCAATGTGTCCACAAGGGCTCACTGATGATGCACAATAAATCTGGTTCAGATCGGATGATGTATCACTGATATAACTATAGAAATAATGTAGGGGGCGCACTGGAGTCAAAATTTACACAACAATATCAATGCGTTTAGAACTGTTCCCTGATGACGCACAATAAATCTGGTACACATCGGATGATATGTCACTGAGATCTAACAGTTTGAATAATCTAGGGGGCACACTTGAGTCAAATGTTAGCCCACCATATCAATGTGTCCACAAGGGCTCACTGATGATGCACAATAAATCTGGTTCAGATCGGATGATGTATCACTGAGATATAACTATAAAATAATGTAGGGGGCGCAATGGAGTCAACATTTACACAACAATATCAATGCGTTTAGAACTGATCCTTGATGACGTACAATAAATCTGGTACAGATCAGATGATGTATCACTGAGATCTAACAGTTTGAATAATCTAGGGGCACTCTGGAGTCATATGTTAAACCACAATATCAATGTGTCCACAAGGGTTCACTGATGATGCACAATAAATCTGGTTCAGATCGGATGATGTATCACTGAGATCTAACAGTTTGAATCATCTAGGGGGCGCTCTGGAGTCATATGTTAGACCACAATATCACTGTGTGTAGAAGTGCTCACTGATGAAGCACACTAAATCTCGTGCAGATCGGATAATGTATCACTGAGATATAACTGTATTAATATAGGGGGCGCTGTGGAGGGTATTGGCCACTTATCATGGAAGCCTGTTGAAGTGGTGGATAATGATCGATCGTAGTGATTTTGGTGCTCTTCGGTTCAATTCTGTGGAATTTAGAGCCAAACATATGGCGACGGCGTCATCTCTGAGATGGTCACGCCGCCACACCCACATCCTTTTTGAAAACTTTTAGTGCTTTAAAGTAA
>JBBPBX010005993.1:31304-70012 GCA_038048925.1 Garcialebias charrua
TTCAAATGTGGAGGCTGTAAACGGCCAAAAAGGTGTGAAAATTTGGTCATTGTTCTAAAATGGCCGCCTTACCATTCATCGTACAATGTTGGTGCCAGAGGGTTTTCTGTGCATCTTGGTGAATTGGACAAGTGTACCAAATTTCACGATTCTACGTCAAACTAAAGCCAATGTGGAGGGTAGTTTGAAAAATTCTAGGGGGCGCTCTTGAGCCGTTTCTGTTGCGATTTTTACCACGCCCCCAAAATACATAATTTTTCACCAGTCCTGATGTGTCCGCTAAATTTGGTGAGTTTTCATATATGATAAAGCCCCCAAAAGGCCATTTCATTTGATCTAAGAATAAAATAAAAAAAAGAAACACTACAATTACAATAGGCCTTCGCAGCGCTTAACTGCTCGGGCCTAATAAATACAATAACATGATCTAAAGCAAACCACTAGGTTGAGGACCGGTACTGGTCCATGCCAAGCTGCACACAAAAAAAGTTTTTCTTGAAAGTCTCTAGAAATATCTTTATCTGTTTTATTTGTAAAAATGACACTTCTCTTCCTCTGTCCTGCACTTTACTCTGTCAGTTTTACTAAACCAACTAGCAAATCTAGAAGCTAACCCAAGAACAAAATGAGTTCAAAACAAACTGGAGAACTTTTTGCCCACTAATCTGTAGGAAAATGTTTTTGTATGAAACTGGTCTGTGGTGGAAGCAAGGCTAGAGAGCTGATCTAAATTGGAAAAGTTTTACTTGAAATTTTATTTTAAATTTTGAGAGGTTTGTTGAAAATTGAGTTTTTTTAGGCTGGGCGCCCGGGGCCTAAGCTACCCTTGTTGCTAAGCAACATCAATGTCAGGAAATTAGGCTAATATTTGTAGGGCAGAGCTTCATTCATGCCTGTTGCTAGGCAACATCAAAAACAACAAACTAGGCTTCTGTTTACAGGGCAGAACTTAAGTGACACTTGTTGCTAGGTGACATCACAAAGCCATGATCATCTTGATGACACATCAAAGGCACAAAAAGTCTATATATATGGAATATATTCTTCTCGGAGTCAGTTCAGATTTGAACACAGTGCCTGTCACGTTACTCCTTAGTACTCGCAGATTACGTTAACCCTTGTTATACTTCATACCAAGTATCTTGTGGTTTGTTGAATTCGTTGACCAGCCATGAGCTTTTATCTTCTGATTATCTTTATTGGATTTGTTTTCAAGGCCCTTTGGTGTCGCATAAGGAATTTTTCCAAATGCGTTTTAAACCAAAGGTCACCTTGTATTATGGATTTCTCAGGACGATGGGTCCTGCTCAAAGAACTTGGGCAGGATTTGCATGTGCGCATTAGAGGAATCCCTCCCATTTCCACACATAGGGAGTCTGAACCAACTGGAGCGCCGATACATGAATATTGTCAGGCTTTCGCTGCACCACTGAATGCTTTTAGTAGCTCAGTGGTCATAGAACTTCGTGAAAGACTCATTCACAGCAAAGACGGCAACGGATTGTGGACGCGGCGGGAAGCGCAGAGATATCAACTGCTTTTCCGTTACCGAAAAATCTCTGTTTTGGATGACGATGACAAAGACGAGCAAATGGACATTTGTGAAGAACCGGTCTTTGAAAGAAAACTGATTATCCGCCGCAAGCCGTCTTTGTTAAACCGCCCGTGCTCTGGAGTCTGGGAACGCCGCCAGCCTTCATGGTCGAGAAAGTATGCCTACATGGCACGTCGGAGCTATGAAATGGCTGGTTTGAACCGAACCCAGAGAAAAATGAAAAGGACTTAAAAATCTATATGGGAGATATTCTTCTCGGAGTCAGTTCAGATTTGAACACAGTGCCTTTTACGTTACTGTACTTCCTTAGTACTCGCAGATTACGTAAATCTTTGTTATACTTCATACCAAGTATCTTGTGGTTTGTTGAATTCGTTGAGTTCAGCCATGAGCTTTTATCTTCTGGTTGTCTTTATTGGATTTGTTTTCAAGGCCCTTTGGTGTCGCATAAGGAATTTTTCCAAATGCCTTTTAAACCAAAGGTCACCTTGTATTATGGATTTCTCTGGACGATGGGTCCTGCTCAAAGAACTTGGGCAGGATTTGCATGTGCGCATTAGAGGAATTCCTCCCATTTCCACACATAGGGAGTCTGAACTAACTGGAGTGGCGATACATGAATATTGTCAGGTTTTCGCTGCACCACTGAATGCTTTTAGTAGCTCAGTGGTCATAGAACTTCATGAAAGACTCATTCACAGCAAAGACGGCAACGGATTGTGGGCGCGGCGGGAAACGCAGAGATATCAACTGCTTTCCCGTTACCGAAAACGGTCTGTTTTGGATGACGAAGACAGAGACGAGCAAATGGACATTTGTGAAGAACCTGTCTTTGAAAGAAAACTGATTATCCGCCGCAAGCCGTCTTTGTTAAACCACTCTTGCTCTGGAGTCTGGGAACGCCGCCAGCCTTCATGGTCGAGAAAGTATGCCTACATGGCACGTCTGAGCTATGAAATGGCTGGTTTGAACCGAACCCAGCGAAAAATGAAAAGGACTTAAAAATCCACTCTATACCCATACAGGAAGTGGTTTTGATCAGCAGAGTCTTGGTCAGGTGAATGAAATTAGCTCAAAGCAAAGAATTGTTTTGACCCGAAAGTGACGAGGACTCGGACCTTTAGGGACTAACAGAAAGCCTGAAACACTCCCCATATATTTATTTATTTATTTTGTACATTTCTTTTTATATACTTATATTTATTTTAAAAAATTATATTTATAAACTTATTTTTATAAACTTTTTATGAACATAGTTTTGTATATTTTTATACATTTATTTTCATAAATACATTTTTATACAGTCAATTGTACAAAAACATTTATTAATATATTTTTATACATTCGTTTGAAAAAACAAAAACAAAAAAAAAACAATAATAATAAAAAATAATAATAAAAAAATAAAAAATTATATTAAACCAGCCACTAGGGAGCACAAGCCAGTGGATCTCTTGTGCCGGTCCCAAGCCCGGGTAAATGGTGAGGGTTTTGTCAGGAAGGGTATCCGACATAAAACACTTTTGCAAAAACTATAATGGGAGTTAATCAAATGGTAAATGGACTGTACTCATATAGCACCTTTCTATATGATCAAGATACTCAAAGTGCTTTATAACACAATCTGTGCCTCATTCATCCATTCATGGCAGCACGGTGGCACAACTGGTAGAGCTGCTGCCTCTCAGCGAGCAGGTCCCCGGTTCAAATCCCGGTCCGGGGTCCTGGAGTTTGCATGTTCTCTCCGTGCATGCGTGGGTTTTCTCTGGGTGCTCCGGTTTCCTCCCACAGTCCAAAAACATGCATGTTAGGCTGATTGGTAACTCTTTTTTTTTCATTTATAGATGGCCTCCCTTCACACCTTATAGCCATCCTCTCACTCCAACATGTATTTTTTTTTTTTGAGAGAAAGAAAAGAGACATTAATTGGTAACTCTAAATTGACCCTGAGTGAGACAGGTCCCTCTTGTAAATGAGTCCCCGTGGCTCAACGAGGCTAGCCTGTATAAATAAAGGTTGAATGAATGAATACAGCGCTCTAATAGATCTGTACAGAGATCTAGTAGAGCGCGAGAGTTAAGTATTGCACCCAGAGGTGACGCAGCGTGCATGAAAAGCTGCTTATTCTGTACAGCCAAAAATCTTTGAGAGCAGTTACAAATACCAACACGAGAGCTCAAAGCTAAAGTCTGCAAAACCACAGACATAAATAAAATTAACAGAAATGTTGCTAAAATCTGTTATGCTCTAGCTTAACACTTACATTTGTTAATAACTAAAAGGTAAAAATTGTAAACTCAAAGCTGGTAGCTAAAATAAGCAAAACCCTATACTGTAGCTGAACATGCAAATCAGCAAAGTGTAGCTAACATTAAAGCACCAATATCGTAGCAAAAAGCAAATAAAACTAAAATTATAAACTATAGAAATGGCATTTCCCGTGAAAATGCGGTGTGTCCTGAGCAAGACAACTAATCACTGTGTTGGTGGTATAGTGGTTAAAGGTACACTATGTAACTTTGTAATGCAGTCTGTAACTTTTCTAACAAAATATTTTTAACATATTTCTTCACTCTGTCACTGTCTACTGACAGACTGGTGTTAGACAAAGTAATCTCTGAAAAAAACTATAGTCCCCTTGCTTCTCTAGAAGCATTTATAAAAACACTAAAAACAGAGTGACCCGGACAATGACCAGCCAATAAAAACAGAGTTGTTTGTCACGCCCCAACCCATGCCCCTGCATGTCCCAGCCCCAGCGCCGCGCACGTTCTCATTCAAAGGATTGCAAAGCGATGCAGGACTGTTTTGTATGTGACACAAATGTATTAAAGACCGTGTAAAGTGAAATTAGATTTGTGTTTTTAGTTTATCACATGGCATAAATATGTGTTATTAATCACCCATATAAATCTGACTGATTAAAAACATTGTTTTCCTTATAAAATTAAGTGTCAAAAATCATGAAAATACATTGTTTTCCCTTAATCTAGAACTGTGGGGGCGTGTCAGCAGTGGGCGTGGTTTCAGCTCAGCACTGCAGCTCAGAGAGCAAGTAGGAGGACTCTCTCGCTCAGCGCTGAACTGTGTGGAGGAGGAAGACAGGTTCATCAGTAAACCTGCTCTGTTTGCTCCTTTTTCCAAGAGTTACGCTGTTTTTAGTGCACAAACAACTCTGGTTTTATTTTTAAAGTTGAGGACGCAACTATAATTCATAACTCCGCTGTTCTGTGTTTAGAAGATGAGCGGACTCGCGCGGCTGCACCGGTCCGACCCGACACATCGCATGCGGGGGCTGTGTTGGTGATTAAGATAAAGAGGGCTGTGTTGGTGATTAAGATAAAGAGTAATCACGTTGATAACTAAGTACAGGTAGCCCTCGAGTTACGTTAGGGATAGGGACCTACGTGTGTGACTTAGGTCGATGTTGTCGTACCTCGCGGACCAAAAACACCTGCCTGTCGTAGGTCCGCGTTTCTGACATAGGTCGCGGCTATACCGCTAACGGAGCGCCGCACACATATTTAATGGCATGACAATGAACAAGCGGACATCCTGTGCCATAAACATGCACAGAACTGTACAGTAAATGAATACAGTACTGTACAATAAATAAAAAATATAATGTCTTACTTTGAGCTGGTCAAAGCCTGCCTTGGTCTTTTAGCATCAGCTCGGGTGAGAGCTCCCCCAGCTTCCTTACGCTCCACACGCACACACGTGGTCAAAACTGTTTAAAAGAATGACTGTTAGCTTCTTAACTTCATACATTTGGAGCCAGAAAAAAAAAAAACTTACTGAAAGCCGTTTCTCCGCTCCTCCATCCATCCAAAACAACTGCTCGGCGTTAGCTACGGTTAGGCCCCGCCATTAGTAGCACTGGTTAGCATGTCAGTTCATTCAAAAAGGCTGTCGGCTTTGTATCTCCGCGTTAGCTCGGTGTCCCCCGACTGCCAGGCGGACATTTGCGGCGAGCTCCCGGCAGCAGATGGCCCCTCCAAGGCATGTCGGCTCGGTGTCTTCGCCTGTGTTAGCTGCTCTGTTAGCTGCTGTCGTTAGCATGTCGGGCGGCGTTGTGGCCGCCGATCGCGGGGTGATCCGCGGCTGCTCCTCCGGGCCTGAGACGTCCACAGAGTTGACCGAGTGTTTCCAGCAAATTTATCCGTATGAGGCAACCCTGAACGGACACACGGTCCTCAGTAGCTTCTGGAGCTCCTCCATTGACCGCACCGGTTGTAACATGGCGACCGGAAACGACCGGAAACGACCGGAAGTTGCGTAAATACGATCAAATTGTAATTAAAAACGAAATATTAATAATTATACTTTATTTATAAAGCCATTTAAAACAACCACAGCTGCAACAAAGTGCTATACACATGAAATTAATAACATTTAAACACACAAAAAAAAAATAATAATAATTTTTTTTTTTTTTTAATCATATTTTTATTAAATATGATAAAATCGTAAGTCTGAGTTGCCGTAGGTCGCAGGTGACGTAGGTCGAGGGTTTGCTGTATGCAATGGACCTGTCGCATTTTCTTAGCAAAAAAGGAGCTTGTGAACTTGTAGGGCACAGGCTTAGCAATAAAAAAAAAAAAAGAAAGAAAAGAAACAGGAAAGGCGGCGGCGGTGTCCGGAGGCTGAGGAGGGAGACGGTCAGTAGCAGGTGCCCTGACCATTAAAACATCCTGGGAAGATGCAGGAACGAGGCATAATTGATTAGCTAGCTAACAATGAACAAAATATCTATGCTATTGCTATCTGATGCTATCTGCGAGTCGCGAGTGAACGGCTCCACCCATGCGAAGAACAATTTATATGACTGGAGCAGCAGGGGGTGGGGGCTATACTAATGAGGACCGCGTGACGAAACGCGGTCCCGTTTAAAACACGCCTAAAAAATCCTGAAACACACATGTCTTTATACACAGTTTCATGTATAACTTCAAAATTAATTGAGCTACAATTTTGAGACTTTTTACTCATTTACAACATTACAATTATCACATTTATAATGTTTATTTAAGGAAATGTTGAAATTCACTTTACACGGTCTTTAAATATCCCGCCTTCTTCATCCCAGAGCTGGACTTTTATTTTGTTTTTTTGCCAAAAGTCAAGTGATCGCTTCATCCTTTACTGACAGGAATGAGGAAATGGATTTGTCACGAGCGAAAAAAAAACTCATGTCCAAAGTGGCTGGTGAAGCTCTGCTGATTTCAGGGTGTTTTTGTGTTGTTGGACCAGTGATTCATGGTTTTATTATATTTTTAGAACGTTTTATTAACATATAATCACAGAACTTCGCAGCGCAGAGACAGGACATGTAGTGGGGGCGGAGCATTCCAGACATTCCAGACCTGCACTGACAGAAATGAGGAAGTCACGAGCGAATTAAATCATGTCCAACGTGGCTTCGTGAAGCTCTGCTGATTTCTGCTGGTTTTTGTGTTGTTGGACCAGTGCTTCATGGTTTTATTATATTTTTTAGAACGTTTTATTAACATATAATCACAGAATATTGAAGCGGCTCCGAGCGGACATTCAGCAGGAGGCGGAGCTGAAGAACTCAAGTTCAGCAGAAGCTGTGAGCAGAATGCTTTTACCTGCTGAACATTTTTCTAAGTCCCAGCGTTCTCCAGAAATTACATAGTGAACCTTTAACATAGCTGCCTTCCAAGCAGTTGACCCGGGTTCAATTCCCGGCCAATGCAATCAATTTCATGGGGCTGAGATGTTGTAGGGGCGGCCGTGGTGTAGTGGTAATGGCAGTCGTCTCCCGATCGGAAAGTTGGCGGTTCGACTCCCGGGACCCGCACCATGTGTCGTTGTGTCCTTGGGCAAGACACTTAACCCTGAGTTGCTCCCGGTAGGACTGGAAAGCACCTTGCATGGTAGTCTGCCGCCACCGGTTTATGAATGTGTGTAGCATTCAATATATGTGTAGCACTTTGAGATTTTCAGTAATGAAAAGTGCGTTATAAATTGAATTAATTATTATTATTATTATTATTATNAAGATGAATCACGTTTTGTCTTCAAGACACCGCGTGATCCAGTAAAAACCATATCAAAAAGCACATTTAGTTACAATAACAAATTGAGAGACGGCAGGCAAGGAGATAGAGTCTGTGAGTAACTTCAGACAAACACAAGTTCAGCAGATGTGCAGCTGGGCGTTATCTGAGGCTGCACAGAAATCTCTGGGGGGGTGAGGGGGGGGAGGGCAGCAGGTCTCTTCAGCTCCACACTCCCAGGAGAATGGCTTCTGACAGCCTTCTTTTTCAAGGACATGTGCAGAAGCCAGATAATAGTCTTGTTTATTATCCAATAGACCACAGTGTTCTTTTCCACTGCCGCCATCAAGTCTGTGGTGCTGTTTCATGGCCAAAAAAATCCAAATAATATGTGGTCCCGCTCTATGAACCCCCATCTGTCCCTTGATTGATCCGGGGTGGCTGTAAACAAGTCCCAAAGCGCCCTGCAGGTCCGCGGTGGTCCACCACCGCTCCAAGCGAGCGATTGAGCTCATACAACAGCTGGGATGAGGAGCTCACGGCCCGGTTCAGAGAATTTTGCTGATCAGGTAGTGTCGACAGCGCGCTGATAGCTGCCGAAGCCTCCCTCAGCTTCCAGTAACAGACAACTCCGCTTACGCCAAAAAACAGAGCAGTTGCTACCAATATTCCAATAATCCACAAATCCTCCACGTCCTCGACACTTAAGACGGTCAGACACATGGGCTGCCACTGACCCCACGAGTCCAGCACGTATCCAGCCGCGTGTGTGTCGGAGGGACAGACAGCTTCTCCTGGCACGGTCCGCTTCGTGGAAAAAATCTTATCCATTGAAGAAACAGCCCAATTTATTAATTCCATATTGGTTCGAGTGAGCGCTGAAGGGTCGCAGACGAGACGAAAAGCAAGCAGGGAGTAGGAAAAACTTAGGGAGGGAAGAGCAGAAAGATATGCGACTTGCCTTGCCGAGTGCCGGAAGAAGAAATGAAGAAGAAATACCCATCTACATATCTACAGATATATATATACAGTAGTATACATACATATACTTTTATATTCATTTATATACCCATCTATATATCTGCATATATATATATATATACAGGTAGTCCCCGACTTACGAGCGCTCTTACTTACGAGGTCCCGGACTTACGAGCATGCATCTCATAAAAAAAAAAAAAAAAAAAAATTTTTTTTACTTTTTTTTTATTTTTTATAAATGAATACATGTACAGTACTGGACAGTCACCAAGCACTTAGCCTATCCTAACACAGTTTTTAAAAATGAAGGAATGAGTTGAATTGTCTCCCTTTCACATAAAGGAAGCAAGCTCCCTTTATGGGAATGGAGCCTGCAGGGAGGAGGGACACAATTCAACTGACTCCTTAACTATGTTAGGATAGGCTAAGTGCTGGTGACTGTACAGTACTGTACATTTATCTATTTATAAATAAAAAAATAAAAAAATAAAAATACTGTATATACAGTACTGTATATTTTTAATAAATAGATAAATGTACCTGACCTGAGACTCCCACAGTCACTGATTGACTTTAAAAGCAGCATAAAGACTTTTCTTTTTAAGCAAGCCTATTCTGCTTCCACATGATTTTATCTTTGATCTTAGCTGATATCATGATTTTACTTGATTTTATCACTTGTTTTATTTATTTATTTTTTAAGCAAGCCTAATCTGCATCCACATGATTTTATCTTTGATCTTAGTCGATATTATTATTGATTTTATTTGATTTTATCACTTGTTTTATTTTGATCTTTGCTTTGTTACACTTTGTAGCACTTTGAGATTTTTATTAATGAAAAGTGCATTATAAATTGAATTCATTATTATTATTATTATTAAATGTACAGTCACCAAGCACTTAGCCTATCCTAACACAGTTTTTAAAGATGAAGGAGTCAGCAGGCTCCATTCCCATAAAGGGAGCTACTTTCACTTTATGTGAAAGGGAGACAATTCAACTCATTCCTTCATCTTTAAAAACTGTGTTAGGATAGGCCAAGTGCTTGTTGACTGTCCAGCACTGTACATGTATTCATTTATTATAAAAAAAAAAAAAAAATAAAAAAAAAAAAAAAAAATTTTTTTTTTTTTTTTTACTATGTGATCCTACTTACGAATTTTTGACATACGAGCGCCCCCTAGGGACGGAACTCGCTCGTAAGTCGGGGACTACCTGTACATCCCTGCATCCATTTGTGTGTGGTTGTGAGCATGCATAAGTGTATAAGGTTCCTCCAATAGAACATTTAGTAGCGACTGTGAAGTATCAGAGATCCGTCCCCCCAAAGCCCGAGGCAGACGAAGGAGCGATCAAAGCCCAAGACCCCAGGAAGGACCCCGAGCCCAGAGTCCCCAGGACTGCCCGAACAGGACGAGCCACTAGCCCACTCCCCAGATCCTACCAAGGGGAAGAACCGGACGAACCCCTACCAGCGACCACATACAATGACCCCCCGGTGTCGCCCGCGACAAATTCACAGGCCCCCGCCGGAGCCCGCTGCGCCGACGTAGCCCCAGGGCCGGTCACCGAGGCCCGGGCACCGGGGACGCCCACCCCTCGGGCCCAGACCCGACCGGACCAGAGGGCACGAGCCCCACCAGGCAGCCACCAGGCCGAGCCGACAAACGCCCAAGCGCCCAACCCCAGATAGTGAGGGCCCCAAGCACGCCCGCAGGCAAGGGAACACCTACCAGGGGGGGCCACGTGGCAGGAGCGCGACACTAAGTAGCCTCGGAAGTATCAGAGAGGGGGCAGTCCAAAACCCAGCCTGACACTTAAACATTCATACACAGATATACTCATTCAGACCCACCCTCATCCTCACCCTCAGTCACACAAAGACAAACAATAACGACATGTTCCATTCATAATCCCGATGCACACTCTATACCCCCTAGGTCCAAGACATGTACCTGCTCCCTGCGTGGGGCAGCCCACATCCAAACCCAGGAGGTAGGCCCATTCATTCAGGGGTGGAGAGTAGCAGATATCCAAGATCCGGCCCATCCCGCGCCCTGCCGACAGGACAGGACACCCGAGTCCAAGCAGCCCCAGGGGGAGCGCACTGCCAGCCCCGCCCACGGCGAACCCGCAGGCCCCGAACCCCCCCACACCCCAGCACAACCCCTGACAGCCCATCCCCAGAATGTCCGCCAGGCAACCAGGGGGGGGTAAGAGAAAAATAAATAAATAATATATATATATAAATAAATACATAAATAAATAAAATCGAAATTAACAAATCAAGACCCCGACACACACACCCCCGTCCCCAAATGTACTGTTGGTGAGTGTTGTTCTAAAGTGTAATTAAAAGGGAAAGAGAAGGAGCAAAGGCTGGCATTATACCAGTTTCCCCTCCACTCCAACTCTAACCCAGGCCCTTATTGTCTAAATGCATAATGTTGAGTGAGCACAGGAATGGGGGCGAGAGTGATGTCATCCCGCCACCCATAACCATGTGCTCACTCCTTCCCTATATGTGACTTTTATGAAGATGTTTATGAATGAATGTCTAAAGTGTATATAAAATTGAGTCCCAGGTGCTCTGCAAAACAGAGATGTAGAACCATTGCAGCACACCCGAGACTCAAATTCCCTACATGTATTAATTTAAGATGAAGAGGGCGGAGGTGCGTGGTGAGGGATGGGGAGAAAATATCTGCAGGATATCATTGTATTATAGATTATACCCGGGTGAGGCCACTCCCTGTCTGTATGGACTTCCAAAAATACACAAAGAAGATACACCTCTCAGACCCATCGTGAGCAGCATGAACTCAGTGACATACAATGTTGCTAAACATCTGGCTGGTATTTTAGCTCCTCTGGTTGGTAACACACCTCATCATATAAAGAACTCCATTGATTTTTCCAACAAAGTTCAACATTTGAAGCTGACCCCGGGAGAAACTCTTGTATCATATGATGTGACTTCTCTGTTCACATGCATACCCATTTCTGAAGCAGTAGAAACTGTCAAAAAACGACTTCTACAGGACAAGGATTTGGGCAAAAGGACCAACTTCACCCCAGATCACATCTGCACCCTGCTGGATCTCTGCCTCTCCACCACTTATTTCAAGTTCAATGACAGATTTTACAGACAGAAGCACGGCTGTGCCATGGGATCTCCAGTGTCACCCATTGTTGCAAACCTCTACATGGAGGAAGTGGAACAGAGAGCCCTTAACTCCTATGAGGGGACAACTCCAAGCCATTGGTTCCGTTATGTGGATGACACCTGGGTCAAAATCCAAGCCAGGGAGGTGGAAGCGTTCACCAGACACATTAACTCGGTTGATAACAACATCAAGTTCACCAGAGAGGATGCTAACGATAACAAGCTGCCTTTTTTGGACTGTTTGGTGCATATGGAGGGAGAGGACAGTCTCAACATTGAAGTTTACAGAAAACCAACCCACACAGACCAGTATCTTCTGTTTGACTCTCACCATCCACTGGAGCACAAACTTTCTGTCATCAGAACCTTACAGCATCGGGCAGAACACATCCCCACAAGGACAGAAGGGAAGGAAAAGGAACAGAAACACATCAACAAATCGCTGCAAACATGTGGATATCCCAACTGGGCTTTTGTCAAGTCAGCGAGGAAATCTGCTAAACACAATAATCAACAGAAAAATGCTAACAGACGGAAAAACATTGTCATTCCTTATGTTGCTGGAGTCTCAGAGAATTTCAGAAGGATTTTCAACAAACACAACATCCCAGTACATTTCAAACCCAGCAGAACTCTCAGACAGAGGCTGGTCCACCCTAAGGACAGAACCCCCACACACAAACAGAGTGGTGTGGTGTACGCAGTCCAGTGCAGCGAGGTCTGCTCAGACCTTACATTGGAGAAACTAAGCAGCCTCTTCACAGACGAATGTCCCAACACAGGAGAGCAACCTCCTCTGGACAAAACTCAGCTGTTCACCTCCACCTCACAGACAAGGGTCACTCATTTGAGGATGAAAATGTGCAAATTTTGGACCGAGAACACAGATGGTTTGAGAGGGGTGTGAAGGAAGCTGTTTATGTTAAGAGGGAAAAACCTTCTCTTAACAGAGGAGGAGGTCTGAGATTTCAACTTTCCAAGACTTATAACTCAGTTTTGGGGCTGATTCACAAACGTCTTACACCGGATGGGAGCAGAGGTGTCTTGTCTGTGAATTAGACTAGCAAAGTTTGTTGAGAAACCTCTGTTGTTGGGCTGTGAGGTGTTTTTTGTCAATTTACATACAGTTGTTGTGTCTTCTGTCAGAGACTTCAAGGGAACTCCCTACTGTTAAGGTGTGATCTGTCAATTTACATGTATGTGTTACCTCAGCCTGCAATTTACATATGTTGGTGCGTGACCCCTGTTATAAATCCACGCGCACACAGTCTGGTTAATTGAATTGATAAAGCTCCTCGGATGAGAAGCGAAATGTCTTCTGTTACACATAAAGTCCAGTTGATCTTGTATTGAACGCCTTTTTGATTTATCATGTCTTGGACGACTGAGAATCTTCAACTTCAATATTCTGTGATTATATGTTGATAAAACGTTTTAAAAAATAAAATAAAACCATGAATCAAATTTGTGTTGGTCCTACAACACAAAAAACCGCAGAAATCAGCAGAGGTTCACGCAGCAACGTTGGACATGATTTAATTCGCTCGTGACTTCCTCGTTTCTGTCAGTGCAGGAATGGAATGTCTGGAATGCTCCACCTCCTCTGCATGTCCTGTCTCAGTGCTGCAAAGTTCTGTGATTATATGTTAATAAAACGTTCTAAAAATAAAATAAAACCATGAAGCACTGGTCCTACAACACAAAAACCAGCAGAAATCAGCAGAGCTTCACGAAGCAACGTTGGACATGATTTAATTCGCTCGTGACTTCCTCATTCCTGTCAGTGAAGGATGCAGCGATCACTTGACTTTTGGCAAAAAAATAAAAAATAAAAGTCCAGCTCTGGGATGAAGAAGGGATATTTAATACATTTGTGTCACATACAAATCAGTCCTGCATCGCTTTGCAATCCTTTGAATGAGAACGTGCGCGGCGCTGAGGCTGGGACAGGCGGGGGCGTGGGTTGGGGCGTGACAAACAACTCTGTTTTTATTGGCTGGTCATTGTCCGGGTCACTCTGTGTTTTTAGTGTTTTTATAAATGCTGATAGAGAAGCAAGGGGACTATAGTTTTTTTCAGAGATTACTTTGTCTAACATCAGTCTGTCAGTAGATAGTGACAGGAACACTGCAGCACTGGCGAAGAAGGCTCACCAGCGCCTCTACTTTCTCCGCAAGCTGAAAAGGGCTGGAGCTTCAACCTCCATCATGTGCACCTTCTACAGAGGTGCCATAGAAAGTGTCCTGACCAGCTGCATCACTGTGTGGTTTGGTGCATGCACTGCATCCTGCCGCAAGAGCCTCCAGCGCATCGTGAAAGCAGCTGAGAAGATCGTCGGCACCTCCTTGCCCTCACTGCAGGACTTACACAGCAAACGCCTCACTCGGAAAGCCCACTGCATGGCAGGTGATCCCACACACCCACTACACAGCTGCTTCAGACTGCTGCCATCAGGGAGGAGACTGAGGAGTCTCCAGGCTCGTACCAGTAGACTGAGAGACAGCTCTGTTCATCAGGCAGTCAGAATGCTAAACACTCTGCCTGCTCTGCCTCCCCTCCCATTTGAACTGCCTTAACACAAAAAACTTTCTCACACATTACCACTCAACACAAAGTTTTTAACACTGGACTCTGTGTCATCAAACGGGTTATTCACTAAACTCTCGGTCATGTGTTCATTCAGTTTGCACTACTTCTCATATTTGCACTAATGTTTGTATTACATTACTGCCTATAGTCATACTACTGTTTACATTCACTGTTTACATTTATTAATACTGTTTACATTTATTACTACTGCTTTACATTTATTACTACTGTTTACATTTACACTACTTTTATCTACACTACTGCAGATACATATACAGCATTCTCTGACTAGCCTTATCTAAGGATGCCAAATGTGCCTTATGTGCCTCACTGCATATGCCACTTTGCCTCTATACCAACATCAACTACCTCATACATATACTGTGTACATTAACTTATATGCTGCTGTGCCACTCTTTGCAAATGTCAATGCTAGAACCTTCAGTTTATTTTATAGATATACTTTTTATACTTTTTATACTACTATGCAAAAACTCAGGACAGTATTACACTTTTATTATTTCATTTTATGCTTATGTTCATTGGGTGTTTGGTGTTTTAGGGGTGTTTGGTGTTTCAGTGTTGGTGTTAATTTTCATACTTTTATACTATTATGAAAAAACTCAGGACAGTGTTACACTTTTTTACTATTTTATGCTTATGTGTATTAAATGTTTTAGTGTTTAGTGTTTAGATGGTTACTGTTGCACCGAGGGACTGAGAGAAACGCAATTTCGGTCCTGTGTATGTCCTGTACATATTGCAGTTCTGACAATAAAGTTGACTTTGACTTTTGACTTTGACTTTGAAGAAATATGTTAAAAATATATTGTTAGAAAAGGTACAGACTGCATTACAAAGTTACATAGTGCAGCTTTAATGTATTCTTTAATATTATTATTAATAATAATAATGTGTTATGGGTTGTCATCAATGTATATTCCCATACAATGGACTGGGACGTGGGACGTTTGGGTCCTAAGTCGGCTGCCCTGCCTCTACACCATCTCGGCCACCAATTCTGTCTTACTTCTGTGTTATTATAACTTATGACTGCTTTTGTGTCTTTTATTGATTGATCTATACAACCCTTTGGTCCTGTGTGGTTGATAGTCATTCATCCTTTATTTATACAGGCTAGCCTCATTGAACCACGGGAACTCATTTACAAGAGGGACCTGTTCCAGACAGAACATTTAAAGTATAGACAACAATAAACTACAGTAAAATGCAGTTAAAAAGTGCTTATGATGTGCATAATTAATAAAGCTGTATTAAATAGAAAGACAGCACAAAAATGAATGGTTCACTGATAGCTGGTGCGGTTGTTTCCTGTTTCAGTTTAAATGCAGAGGTTTCTTCAAACTCCATACTGCTTAGACTAGCCTATCTTAAAACCTTTGCGCTGGTTTGTGTGTGTGTGTGTGTGTGTGTGTGTGCGCGCGCACACACTCCAGTCAACAGTAATCAATATAGCCAACATCTAAAAATGACCATGTTTGTGGTGCAGAGCCCCATCATAAATCCCAGGTGCCTTCGCTCAGGGGATCACTCCACAATACCAGACACGTTGTGAACTGTGACTTCACCCCCAGGTGGCCCTATCAAATGTTGTGAGTCCCAGTGAACACACAATGGTTCATACTGGCGGCCACTGTTAACATGACAGCTCGTCAAATGAAGGATAGGAACTTTGGAAAAGAAAGGATCACCTGCAAGTTCACACAATAACTCCACCTTGTATTTTACACTCAGTGGATTATGTAAAGTTCAGCGGGGGGTGAGGGGGCTTTTAATCAGCTCATACTGGTGTTGTTATCCTGTTAGTCACTGCTTACTGGGCCACCTGACATCAGAAGTCCAGAGGGCGTCACTTTGCTTTCACAGCTGTTGGTCTCCAGGAAGCTAACCAGTTTGAAGTTCATCGTAGCAGAAAATGAAAATGGGCTGAAAACTTTATTTTCGTCCTGTTGTAAAAGTGTTTTCTTAATAACAAAAACTTTTGAAAGCTTCTTTTTAGTTTTGTTTGAAGAATTTCCATTGTAGTAGTCAGTTTCCAGATAAAGACAGAAATTGTTTTTCAGCTAAATGTCTGAGTACATGCACGAGTATTTAAAAGAAACACAAATACAGGCAGCGTGGTGGCGCAACTGGTAGAGCTGCTGCCTCTTAGCGAGAAAGTTGCCGGCCCAAATCCCGATCCAGTGGCCTTTCTGGGTGGAGTTTGCATGTTCTCTCCGTGCATGCGTGGGTTTTCTCCAGGTACTCCAGTTTCCTCCCACAGATCAAAAACATGCATTTTAGACTGATTTAACTCTAAATTGTCTCTAGGTGTGAGTGAGAGAGTGAATGGTTGTTTGTCTCTCTGTGTCCCTGTGATGGACTGGAGACCTGTCCACGGTGTCCCCCTCACACAGTGAATGCTGGACATAGGTGCCGGTGACTCCCATGACTCAAGATTGAAGAAGCAGGTAAAGATAATGGATGGATGGACAAATATATAGAAGTTGGGACTCCGTTTTTTGAAGTGGGGACAATGGGCATTTGTAATAGAAGTGTTCACATCTGTTAGGGAATTTTAAATCAAATTTCATGGATGTTTTTATCTAATTTTGGTAAATGGACTACAGTATACTTATATACAGCACCTTTCTATCTTATCAAGACCCTTACAATTATTGAAATAAAAACAAACATTCAAACAGTCACGGTTTTATGCATAACGAAACAGTCCCACAAACAGCTGGGGGAGAATACACCTGTTCAAACATATTCAGGTCCCAGAATCCATTTTTTTTGTGTAGGGTTGTTTCCAAAATATGTAAACACATTACTTATATTAAATTTTTTATTTAATAATTTAAAAAAATCATAAAAATTTACCAAACAGTCATCTCCATCTACAGAGTCATCTGAAGCTGATGAATTAACCTGTTTCAGTCCCACAGTTAATGAGAAGTCAGTGATTAAACATTATTTTTATTTTCAACATAATGCGACAAATGTCAAAGATTTAGTGTTGGGACAAAAAGCTCTGGGCAGGGTGGAGGGATGAGGGGTTGACAAATGTTTTGCCACCAACTAAATGCAGATACTTGGACTAATTGTTTGAACAAACCTTGAACCAAGCTGTTGAGAGTGAAGCATCCGTGAGAAGCACGATGTGTGACAGGACAAGATAGAGGTGCAACATTTCTTGTCATCCAAGGTGTCAGGGATATTTCTTATCTTGTTTAAATTCTTGTTGAAAGATACTCGTACACCTATGGCCTCACAGCATAGTTTACCATGTTTCAAACTTTTTTTTCTCTTGCCACTTGTT
Source organism: Garcialebias charrua (assembly GCA_038048925.1). Classification (NCBI taxonomy): domain Eukaryota; kingdom Metazoa; phylum Chordata; class Actinopteri; order Cyprinodontiformes; family Rivulidae; genus Garcialebias; species Garcialebias charrua. Next base: position 48,944 of record JBBPBX010005993.1, read on the forward strand.
GGACATCGTCAGTGAACCAAAGCATCACAGATCAGTCTCACTGCTAAAGTTAGTGCAGATTCATTCTCCAGGTCTACATAAAAGTGCTACACCATCTCACAGGTTATGTGAGTGTAATCATTCAACCACTGTGTTAAGTGCAAGTGTTAGAGTGTGTGCATGTGTGTGTGTGTGTGTGCACAGTGGCTCTGTCGGTGTGAGATGGCTATCTGAGGCCATACATCAGACCCCATATGGCAGTGGGCCTGTGTAATTATGAGGTCTCAATGGGACGCTGTGTTATTTTTGCCCAGGGTAAGATGCTTATCAGGCCCTGTCAGCAGCCACCTGGATGGATGAGTCTGCCTCCTCAGAGCGCTGGCTCACCTTCCCTCTGCACCAAAGACAAACTGGCTAACTTCCCTCCTTCAGACCACAACAACCTCTGCTAACCTCTAAGACAAATCAGTTCTGCCAGGAGGCTGAGATTGAGAGAGGCCAGAGAAAACCAAAGTGATCCTTGACTTTAATTAAGATTTATCAGCCTTCGATGTAATCCATCCACAGGAGAGCTTTGTTAGGAAAAGAACTTCTAACTTCAAAAACATTTTTATAGTTTAATAGATGAATATTAGTTTTTTTTATAGAATAGCATATTGATAAAGTATGTTGTGCTTTGCCTGCACTATGCTCGTCTTGTAAATTGTAAATGGAAAATGGAGCTTATTAATGCCCCGTTTCCACTCGCTGGCGCGGGTTGGTTATTGCATAATATATGCGTGCCAGACACGAGCTGGACGCATTTTTTACCTGACTTACGAGCCGCGCCGCACCAGAATTCTGGAAGCTTTTCTTTGCAGGGTCAAAGCGGGCAATAAACGAGCTGTCCTTCACGTCATAGGTCGGGGGGAGGAGTCTGTGTGGACTGGAGCTGGCTGCCACCGAAGAGAGCAGCGAACACGGAAGGACTTCACATTCATTCAACCTTTATTTATACAGGCTAGCCTCGTTGAGTCACGGGGACTCATTTACAAGAGGGACCTGTCTCACTCACACCAAACAACCATCCACTCTCACACTCACACCTAGGGTCAATTTAGAGTCACCAATCAGCCTAACATGCATGTTTTTTGGTCTGTGGGAGGAAACCGGAGTACCCGGAGGAAACCCACGCATGCACGGGGAGAACATGCAAACTCCACCCAGAAAGGCCCCGGACCGGGATTTGAACCGGCAACCTTCTCGCTGAGAGGCAGCAGCTCTACCAGTTGTGCCACCGTGCTGCCCACATGATTAACACGGTAAAAACAATTATTTGTTTTCAAAATTATAGCAAAGATGTGTCTTAAGCTGAACTTCTCCTTAATAAATTCACGTAATGCTCAAAACTGCAGGATTTTAAAAAGTAGGTTTGCCACGGCCCACGAGCACGCGCGCGGGCGGCTTTATTTATTTTAAATGTAGCTCAATGAACGCTTAAAAATATATATTTCATAGCTGACTTTATAGCACGAGGGTTCCTGAGCTTAACCGTTCTTTAATAAATTCACGTTGTGGTCAAATCAGCTGGATTTAACAGAGTAGGTCGCCACTTGCACGCGCGCGGGTGGAGCGGCTTTATTTCATTAAAGGGGACCTCAGATGCATTTTTTAAAATTTTATGTTATTTCTGTGTGCTATCTAGACCCTATTCCTTTAATTTAATGCACAAAATAATTCTTAGATAATCAATTATACCCTTTTTAATTCTGCCATTTTTAAAGGACAACACCCACCGTGACAGTAACAATTCACCATATTGGAGAATTACTGTAGTATTTTATGAATTTTATTTTCATTTTTGCATTTGGGCCAGGCGAGGGTTAAAAAAAAAAAAAAAAACAACCCACTCCCGAATGAATCCGGAAACCTGGCCGAAAAGTCCCGAAGGGTCATGCCTTTCGTTACATTGATCTCCACCCAGAAAGCAAGGCAGAAGGTAGGAGTGAGTTTCCATGGAGGTTTATGAGAGTGAGAGTAAAACTGCATATTTCCTGGTGCATTTTTGTGTACAACTGGACCAGTGGTCTGCTTTTATTTATTATTTATTTTATAGACCTTTTTAATAAGATATAACACCGCTGCGACTGTTGCTGGCTGCTCTCCTGTCCTCTGCCCAGAGAGGAGCGAGCCGCGCGGCTTCTCCCTGGCTCCCCATTCCGCTGCGGGTCAGCTTTGAAGTTCGTGCTGGGGCTCGGTTCTGTCCAGCCTTGTTGCTGGAGCACGGGGAAGCACAGAGAGCACGGGGAAGCCCGCGCGCGATGGTACATCCAGACCGACAGAGCTCCGCGCCGCGGCTGCCTTTCTACTCCCGACCTGTCTGGTCAGGGGAGAGATTAAAAAGCCGATGCGGAAATGAATGAATTTGTCGCGATCAAGCGAATTAAACTAGTATGTCTACGTGGATGCTGCTCAGAATATGACAGACATCAGTGAGCAACCGCTTCTCTTTTTTTTTTCCTCTCTAGAGCAGCGGTCATGGAAGTTGATGAAGGCTTATTAAAACTCCGCCTGTAACTCCAAGGCGGAATCTTTAGTGATGTGAATGCCCATATTTGGAGAGGGGCAGATCTTCCCGGAGCTTCTGCTAAAATCTGCTATAAATCATGAAATAACACATTTTGCATTATTTCTCTACAATATAAATAAACGCTCCTGTATTATTTTTAAATAAACTAATAAATATTAATGGCGATGCAATTTGAAAACATGGTGGGTCATGGACTTTAACTTTCGTTTTGAATGAACGGTTTCTGATAGAAGTTCTGAAGTCCACGCCCTTCAACGATCTGTTTACGCCCTCTGTAACAGCCAGTATCTGTAATGTGTTGTTGTTTTAAAATTAGCTCTTTTTTTATTACTCATTTGACTTACTGTTAGTGCTAGCTTAAGATAACTTACCGAAACTCGTCTGAGCGCGCCGCCATGAGCTGCTCCTTTTAGCATGAGACCTGCCGAATCCGAAGCTAATGTTAGCTTGTTCCTCTTCCGGTGTTCGCCAGCTCCGCTCGTTGCACGCGGAGATTTTGGGAGTTATCGCTGTTCCAGTCAAGACAACACAAAGTTCACCAAGTGTCTCCCGTAAATTAATCCGTAAGGAGAAGGTCCTCGCTGCTGCGAGGCTGCTGCAAGGCTGCAACGAGGCTGTACAATTGAAGCTCCGCTCCATCCGCCAGAAGCAGTGTCCCGTTGCCGCCGGTCCCTATGCCGGGAGTCCGCTCGTTTAATTTTTGCCGGCTGCGCGTTGGGAGCGATCGCAAATACACTAAAAATTGAACTAAAACATAAAAATAACAATTATACTTTATTTATAAAGCCATTTAAAAAACCACAGCTGCAACAAAGTGCTGTACACATGAAATTAAGAACATATAAACAAAAGATGAGATGAAATCATGAAAAACAACAGTCATGTGTTTAATACAGAAGTGGGTTGAGCCTAACCAGGGGTTGCTAGGTGAGGGGCTGGACTCAGGTTGGGGTGGGTTGTCCTAGCGCTTGTGACGTCACAAGCGCGATTGACTTCCAGTTTATTTCAAAAACGAACCGTACTGTACTAATGCAAAAGCTTTAAAAACTAAAACAATCTGTAACAAATTTCTGTTGTAAGCTGCCCAAAATACATTATTGTTTTTGTTTATGTGCCTTTATTCTCTTTTGTGCTATTTATGCCTTAAGTACGGTGGCCCTGAGGTGCAAAACACATTAACAAATAAGGCTAAACACTTTAACAAATAGTTCTGAAACACTTTAACAAATTCTGAAACACTTTAACATTTTCTGAAACAAATTAACATTTTCTGAAACACTTTAACAAATTCTGAAACACTTTAACATTTTCTGAAACAAATTAACATTTTCTGAAACAAATTAACATTTTCTGAAACAAATTAACATTTTCTGAAACACTTTAACATTTTCTGAAACAAATTAACATTTTCTGAAACAAATTAACATTTTCTGAAACACTTTAACATTTTCTGAAACAAATTAACATTTTCTGAAACAAATTAACATTTTCTGAAACACTTTAACATTTTCTGAAACAAATTAACATTTTCTGAAACAAATTAACATTTTCTGAAACACTTTAACATTTTCTGAAACAAATTAACATTTTCTGAAACAAATTAACATTTTCTGAAACACTTTAACATTTTCTGAAACAAATTAACATTTTCTGAAACACTTTAACATTTTCTGAAACAAATTAACATTTTCCTGAAACACTTTAGCAAACGAGAGAATCACACGGAAAGGGAATGTCCTAACGAGGCTGACCCGGAAGTGACGACCCGGAAGTGATGACCCGGAAGTGATGACATTTCGACCCGAGATGGACAACACGCGAAAACAAACTAAAGAAAAGCGATCTTTACATGCATCCTTCACATTTAAAAGGTAAGTTATGCTGAGGGCAAAACATAAATATATGAAACATGTTTATCGTCATGATCGCGTTTTTTTCCGACCGAACATATATTCATGTAATGGCAGCGTTACTTTCTACCACAGTGTGCTCCTTTGTCTGGCGTTGGCCAGTAATAAAACCATTATGGTTTTATGTGTGGTTTATGTGTCTGTGTTTTACAATAAAACTGTGGTGATTTCTTAAAAAGTAAGTGTTGCAACGCTGCCTAAAAAACACTAACTTTTAAGGATCAGGATTACTTTATGTTTTATTCACATATATTGTGAATATTGTGACGTGTGCTGCTGACCACTTGACCAGGTCACCCTTGTAAAAGAGATCTCGATCTCAACGGGCTCTACCTGGTTAAATAAAGGTGATTGATTGATTGATTGATTGATTGATCACAGATTATGCTCAGTGTTTTTTATTAGAGTGAGGATAAAGTCAGCATTTTTTTCACAATCATAGATTCTGTTTCAATTTTTGCCAAAATGTAATAATAATTAAAATAATAATATCAGAGAGAGTACACTGTGTTGAAACACTGATATCTGATTGCAGTACAAGTAAATAAAAACGGATAAATCATTATATTTTATGTCCTTCCTGTCTTTAGCTGCATTTGAGCACCTTTTGATGTTTAGAGCTAAATGAACAGAATGGAAAATATATTTGTTTCCTTGATGCAGGTCAATCTGCTAGTTTCCTTAAATAAAAACTTTTTGAACTATCAGTACGTTGAATAATCAGTTGAGCTCTTATGCAAAATATATTTAAAAGGTTTTCAGATTTTTTTTAACGCATGATCTACCCTTTTTTGCTCCATACTAGGCCAAAATGCAGAAGAAGACCATCTTTTATCCAGGAAAACAAAGAGTTGTTTTCCGCAAGGGACCCCTTGGATTTCTTCGTCAGGACCCCTCTCCTGAGGCCAAAATGATAAAAAATTATCCTAGTGTGCAGAACAAATCTGAGCCATAGAGAGAGGACATTGTGCGGCGAAATGTTTGTCTGCAGTTCATCAAAGAGGAGGGGATGTCACAGATGATTCAGAAGTGCTGGGAGACTAGAAGCTGCAGCAGCACCTGCTCAAGAGACAGAAATCATCCTTCAGTCATACAACCACACCATCCAGTGTGCCACAGAAACATCTGGGTGAGCAACTAAGAATGTTGTATTAACAATTTTAAGATGAAAGGACAAAAATTGCCTTAAAAACTGAATATTCCTCCCAAACTGATCCTTGATTTTTTTTACAATATAATTTTTTGATTTCTCATAGTGATGGAGGAGTACGAAGGATTGGAGGCTGCAATGCTGAGCATCTCACCCTCTACGCTCCTGAAGGCCGAGATACACTTGAGCGTCCTCAGGTACGCCACTCTACGCGCGCATTTTGTGCGCATGTGTTTTGCTGCTATACTTCAGAAACTATCAGCTTTCAAACGCTCGCGTTCTCCTTGTTGTAATATGAGCAGCTGCGCACGGAGGGGACTCAACTGAGCTCGCTGATTGGTTACTTGCTGACACGCCTACTGAAATGATTGACAGCTTTCACTCAGCTCATGTAGCTCGCTGAAGACCGCGGCGGTGTTCTGATACGGTGTTTCTACTATATATGTTATAAAAAGTTCTCTCAGAAATAAAAATAATAACAGGGAGCACTTTTCCTGCAGCACACAGCCCACCAGGGATATTTAAAACATCGCGCACCCAGGTAGGACCTGAATTCATTCATTTCAATCATGGAGTGAACGGAGGAAGAAGTGATTACTTGACTTTAGGCAAAAAAACAAAAGAAAAGGCCCGATCAGCGATAAAGAAGGGGAATTTATTTCATTTGTGTAACATACAAAACAGTCCGGCGCCGGGGAAGTTTATGGTCAGACACCGCGTATCGCGCACGTTAAAAAAAAGCTTTGCGCGTACATGCCCTGAGGGGCTACGCTTTTGCCTTGACGTACGTACGCTGCGTATAGGCGTATCGTGAGAACGCTCGAGTGTATCTCGGCCTTAAGTCAGAGCAGTACGCACACTATAGTTACACTTGATGAAATTCTAAAATATAATCTGCTTGTGTTTAGTCTCTCTCCCATATTTGTCTCCGTGTACAGTGTCAGGATCAGCGGAAACAGAGGGAACCCCAGTGTCAAACAGAGCAAAGACAGGTTTTTCTTAAAGTAGGTGATTTCAGGACTGGAGTGTTATTCTCTTTTACGATGAATAACCCTCCAAAACTGAGCCTTGACCTATTGTGTTCTGGCAGAAGCAGAAGGAATAAAAGCACAACTTTTTGAGTTTCCACTAAACACCACCTGTTGTGTTCAATTGGGATTCATACAGTGACTGATACATTATCTTTATTTAGGTCCAACTGCAACGGTGTCCAGGTGTTCAGACGCATCAGGTGATTCAGAATCCTCAACAGTTAAGGGTAAAGAAATGTACATTCTATTACTGAAAAGAAATCTGATGCTTTATGTTTTTAAGCTACGGTACATAAAATCATTTGTTTACTTTCTTCTGATTGTTTACAGTCCTGGCAAACACACAACAGACATCCGTGGCCCTTCCATCACCGCTGTCATTTCTACTGAAGGAAAAAGAGAGTGCAAAGAATACAGAGTTGTATAAAGGTTCGTTTCAACTCACCCTTAAATATCTATTTGTTGCATCAATAGCAATGTCTGGATAATTTTCACAGCTACTTCATCTGATGTTTTAAAATTATACTGAAGCCATAAATAAATAACTGAAAGATAACGCTCCTTTTCAGATTCCAGCACAAGTGCAGCTTCCACCTCTGCACAGAGACCTTTCCTTTGAGGACAGTGCTGAAGATGGTAAGAACTGACTGCATACAAAAAATAATTAATTTTTTTACTGAGTAGTTTGCTTTATTAACAGCATTTCCACGCTGTTTGTCAAATATTTTGTAAACAATGTGGCTAATATTTGGAACACAGTCTTTTTTTTATGGAACCCTAATTCCATGTATTTTTATTTTTTTATGATAGTTCCCTCAGCTAAGCCGCCCTTTGCTGTCCCCCTGCCTCAACCTGACCATGACATTAACCGCTGGAGTAGTAAACTAGTAGTAGTAAACTAAGTAGTTTCCTGCTTACAACAATTTGCTCCTGTTTCATTGTCTGCCTGTTGTAGATCAAGTTGTAATGACTTTGACAAAACTAAGACAGAGCTTTGTAATGGATGATGTAGCACAGCTGTTGAAAACATCACGATGTCAAAAAATGAAAACTGAAAAGCTATTTGTTATTACACTTTAACAAGCTTTCACATCACTTTCATTGATTGTTTTGTAAAGACAAACGAGGTAAAACTGAAACAAATATGTTAGTTGCAAAATAATGTTTTTATTTTTGTCTGTACATTTTATTGTATGTTAACATGTAGACTGGGAGGAGACCCCAGGGAAGACCCAGGACATGCTGGAGTGGTCTGGGAAGTCTGTAAGAGTCCTCCCAGAAGAGATGGAAGTTGCTGTCTGGACACTCCCTGCTCAAGCTGCTGCCCCTGTGACATGACGTAAAACCAGGAGGAAGATGATGGATGGATGGAGTTAATATGTCTGAAGGTGATATTATGCCTTGGAGTTTAATTTTTTTAATAAAACTAAAAACTAATAAACAACTATTAAGACTGGTATTTTCTCCAAAGCAGCTTCATATGATGTGTTGTGTACGGTATGAATATTTATGTGCTTACTGCATTTTATCTCAAGGTATTTGTGGCAGAGCTGAATCTTATTTGCAAAAAAATTCATCTATCAATGTTGGAAACATGTTTTAAAAGTAAAAGTTATGGAAGTGTTTCATCTGTTTATCTGTAAAGTATTTGTAAAAAAGAAAAGTCCAACTCCAGGTGTTCTGTTGTGCAGCTCTGCAGCTCCAGGCACGTCACTGTCAGCTGAATCTGGAAGAATAAATGTACAATATGTTTTAATGAAGGTTTACAAGTACCTGTCACATAAGTACATATACTGAAAATTGCAACATTTACTCACCTGGACATAGAATCCACTTTGCCCATTGGTTAGAATGAGGTACCGGTACTTCTCATCTTCTAAGCATCTGATGTCACAATTTGGCCAACACCGAAACTGTGCAAATGACATGGAGCTATTTAGAGGACATTTAATCTCTAGGAGCTGCACAGAGTCCAAAATACCATCCAGGCTTACTACAAACTAAAAACAGTAGGTGCACACTATCATTGCAAAACACAATTAAATTAACTAATAAAAATAAAACAATTAGTATCAGCATTTATTCCACAGTATTGCAGCAGTGTGGCTGCATGACCTGCTTGTATTACACCTGATGTTTAAAGACCGTGTAAAGTGAATTTCAACATTTTCTTCAATAAACATTATAAATGTCATAATTGTAATCTTGTAAATGAGTAAAAAGTCTCAAAATTGTAGCTCAATTAATTTTGGAGTTATAGAGCAAACTGTGTATAAACATATTTCTATTTCAGGATTTTTTAGGCGTGTTTTAAACGTGACCGCGTTTCGTCACGCGGTCCTCATTAGTATAGCCCCACCCCCTGCAGCTCCAGCCGTATAAATTCGCCTCGGTGGAGCCGTTCACTCGCGAATCGCAGATAGCATCAGATAGCAATAGCATAGATATTTTGTTCATTGTTAGCTAGCTAATCAATTATGCCTCGTTCGTGCATCTTCCCTGGATGTTGTAATGGTCAGGGCACCCGTACAAATCATAACATGTTTTTATACTGCGTCGTTTTATGCTGAGTATCTGTAATGCCTGGTTAGGACAATGGTTAGAGCGCTTGCCTTCCGTCCCAAAGCCCACGGGTTCAAATCCCGCATGGTGCAACTCTTTTTTTTTTTTTTTTTATTCATTCCAGATTAAAAACACACAAGAAAACTATTTACAAAAACAGCGTAACTCTTGGAAAAAGTAGCTGCTGTTACAGACAGAACTCGGATAAAAACAGAGCAGGTTTACTGGCTCTGCTGTCTGCCTCTCCACTGTGGGACACGAGCAGGACGAGCGCAGCTGCCTGAAACCACGCCCACGCACTGACACGCCCCTAGCGTTCCAGACCAAGGCAAAATCATGTTTTTTCATGATTTTTGAGACTTAATTTTATAAGGTAAACAATGTTTTTAATCAGTCAGATTTAAATGGGTGATTAATAACACATATTTATGCCATGTGACAAACTAAAAACACACATTTAATTTCACTTTACACGGTCTTTAAACTAACAGCCAGGCTCGTTGATGGAGGACTTTAAGGCTTTGGCTGAGCTCTGTCTGTGCTATCTAAAAAAGCTAAGTCTGGTCCTCTGGACATTCAAAAAACAAAACAAAGCAACAACAACAACAAAAACTGTTGAAACGTTTCGTCTTTCGTCCGAAAGACTTCCGGACGAAAGACGAAACGTTTCTACAGTTTTTTTTTTTGTTGCTTTGTGTTGTTTTTTGAATGTCCAGAGGACCAGACTTAGCTTTTTTTTTTATTTTCTACCTGGATTATTGAGCAGGCATCAGGGTATCTGTCTGTGCTAATTTAAGATAAATAAGATTGTGTTCCACCTCTTTTAATAAAACGTGCCCAACGTTAGTACTGTAGATACTAAACCTCAGAGCTTTTCAGGTTGTTTTCGGGTTATTCATTGCTTCACCGTAATGTGCTGATATAAACTAGCTAAATATGCTAGTAGAAGTAATCTGCACAGGCACTTCTTCACGTCGCCCCCATCCCTCCCTCGTCTGCAGCGGAATGATGATCTTTTTCTCTCTCTCTCTAAAATAAACTAAAAACATTTAGCCCTGGCAAACTGCTTTGGTTTCATATTTGATAAGTTACAAACTAAAATAAACAACAAGAGTCAATTTTGTTTAAGTTACTTTAGTTAGTAAGGTATTATTAAGTCTCAAACATATATGAACTTTCTTGTCTCAAACATATATAAAAAAAATCCTTCTGTTATTTCAATTGAAACTGTCTGCACAAAATACTGAACAAAATACAACACAAAAAGTAAATTACAAGTGCAGTAATCCACCCCCAAAAATAAAAAAATGTATGTTTTGTGAATGTTTGATATACCACTGTGTCTGCTTGATTGAACTCAGCCTCCTTGATGTGATGACAATTTCAGGATAGGAATCTGAGGTATCATCCACTTCTGTAAAAATAAACAACTGATCATATAGATACTGTGGATGCATCTTTCAGTAGATTGAAACAAGTTAAAATACTTTATTTAATGTTTACATCCACTCACCTCATTTAAAATGTGTTTTACGGCAAATAAACAATGTAATTCTGGAATATTGCCTTCCTGGTTCCCTTTTATAATGAGCCAGTTTGAATGGTCTTTCTGATCCAGGCACAGTGACTTCCTCTGAGCAGTCTGGATACAACAGGATGTACGGTCCTTCTTGTATGTCCTTGTTAAACCTTCTCATTTTCTGGACACCTTGTTGCAGTATCTCGGGTGCTCCTACCTCTGGGTCTACAAATAACAGGACCATTTTCCCTCTTAGAGGTTTTAAACCAGTCCCACTTGGCACCATCAATCCAATGTTTATCTGTGACAAAGATGAGAGCAATTTAACGTATAAGAGGTAGAAAAAATCAATAAATAAACACGATACATACATATGTGTTTCTCTATGGTCTAATTTGTGCTAGTACAGTTTCACAGTCAGCGAGTCAGGTCAGTACAGCTTACCTGCACGTTTTTTCCTTTATGTTTTCCTCTCGGACCGTAGTTAAAATCCTGAAGCTCTTTGGACTTGGAGCTTCGGTACTCTTTGAAACATTTATATGATGGGCCAGGTTGTTCTGCTGAAATTAAAAAAGGTCGGTCTCAAAAATCAAAATGAGGTAACCAATAGCGCTAATATGTTTTATTCACAGGCTAATTAAAAAAGCTAACATTACGCTGCACTTACGGTACTTTGTTTAGCATTGTCCGGTTGTTGAGATGTCCCCTCTCCTGCATCCATCTGCTCTGTGCCATTTAAAAACTCCAAGGATCGACCGCACGAAATACAAAACAGCTAAACTTATAGGTGTCCCACAGAACGGGCAAAACGTGACTCGACTGTCGTCCATCTTGGGTCAAAATGACACTGCACAAAAACCATAGATATACGGGAGTATCAGATGTGGTATATCTCCGCATCCTTCACATATACGGACAATTTCCGGGAATTTCCGTATCGCATCCTCGGAAAATCCAGTTTCGGATATTCCCGGATACGAACAGATCCGAACTTTATTGATCCTTAAAAAATCACAAAATCCGGATACTTTATCTGCTGCAGATCCAGAAATATGTGGCTCTGTTATCCCTCGGGATTACTGCTTACATCTCTTCGGATACTTGCCGCATATATGACGTATGATTGTTTATATTTACGTATACGTGACAGATGTCAGTCGTATATTTATGGATTTTTATCTGTGAAGTATCTGTGAAGTATGCGATTTCTCAGAGATCCAGCAGATCTTTGACGTATCACGATGAAGATGTCAGTCGTATATTTATGGATTTTTATCTGTGAAGTATCTCTGAAGTATGCGATTTCTCAGAGATCCAGCAGATCTTTGACGTATCACGTTTAAGATGTCAGTCGTATATTTATGGATTTTTATCTGTGAAGTATCTCTGAAGTATGCGATTTCTCAGAGATCCAGCAGATCTTTGACGTATCACGTTTAAGATGTCAGTCGTATATTTATGGATTTTTATCTGTGAAGTATCTCTGAAGTATGCGATTTCTCAGAGATCCAGCAGATCTTTGACGTATCACGATGAAGATGTCAGTCGTATATTTATGGATTTTTATCTGTGAAGTATCTCTGAAGTATGCGATTTCTCAGAGATCCAGCAGATCTTTGACGTATCACGTTTAAGATGTCAGTCGTATATTTATGGATTTTTATCTGTGAAGTATGCGATTTCTCAGAGATCCAGCAGATCTTTGACGTATCACGATGAAGATGTCAGTCGTATATTTATGGATTTTTATCTGTGAAGTATCTCTGAAGTATGCGATTTCTCAGAGATCCAGCAGATCTTTGACGTATCACGTTTAAGATGTCAGTCGTATATTTATGGATTTTTATCTGTGAAGTATGCGATTTCTCAGAGATCCAGCAGATCTTTGACGTATCACGATGAAGATGTCAGTCGTATATTTATGGATTTTTATCTGTGAAGTATCTCTGAAGTATGCGATTTCTCAGAGATCCAGCAGATCTTTGACGTATCACGTTTAAGATGTCAGTCGTATATTTATGGATTTTTATCTGTGAAGTATCTCTGAAGTATGCGATTTCTCAGAGATCCAGCAGATCTTTGACGTATCACGATGAAGATGTCAGTCGTATATTTATGGATTTTTATCTGTGAAGTATCTCTGAAGTATGCGATTTCTCAGAGATCCAGCAGATCTTTGACGTATCACGTTTAAGATGTCAGTCGTATATTTATGGATTTTTATCTGTGAAGTACCTGGAAATATGCGATCCCTCAAGAGTTCCAGCAGATCTTTGGCGTATCACGTCGTTGCAGATGTCATTCGGATATTTAAGGATTTTTCATTTATGCAAATTCATGCATATTTGGGAATATGATATACTCTGCCTGAAAATACAGGTTTGCATGTAGGTAGACCATGTAAAACACCAATGGTTACCGGTAGTTGTTTTTTTTTTACCCTAACCCTCCATTTATTTTTTATTTTTAATATGTGAAGCACTTTATATAACTACATTTGTTTTAAATCTGCAATACAAATAGTTGGCTTCTAACATCTTTACATTTTAACATCACCCAGTTTTCTACATCAACATTAGTCTTTAATTTAGATTTATGTACCAACATCATGATGTACAAATCACAAGCTGGACCAAAAGCAGTCTAGTAAATACACAGTGGTTTGTATCTTCAGAACTACTACGGTAATGCAAACAGACATAAAAAACTGACCATGACTTTAAATTTATTTTTTATTTTTTTATTAACACCCCCCCCCCACACACACACACACACACACACACACACACACACACACACACACACACACACAAAGAGGAGAAGAAGAGGAGATGTATGGATGCAGTTAGAGAGGACATGGAAGTAGTTGGAGTGAGGACAGAGGATGCAGAGGACAGAGTGAGGTGGATGAGGATGACTCGCTGTGGTGACCCCTGAAAAGGGAAAAGCCAGAAGAAGAAGGTCAGCCTAAGGTTGCATTTCTCACTGGGCACTCTGCGATGGACTTTGTTCTGAAGCTCAGCAAATGTTTTGGAGACAGAGGCGCCCCTCTCTCGCAAAATCCTCCATCCTCTTGGAGCTCAGTAAAGAAGTTGAATACTTTTCGCTGAAACACTGATGGAAAAAGCAAAACAAAAACACACATTTCTTGATTAAAATAGTTATCTCTCCAACAGCAAGGTAGCTGGTTGATAATTTTTTCAAGTGTCTCACTGCTAACTGATCAATACCGGTACTGTACTTACCATCCTGAGGCAATGGGAATGCCCATCTTCCAAGTTTGGTGTCCTGAACACGAGGGATCTTCTGTGGAGGCGTTGGACTCCTACACAGGTGATTTAAAGAAAAATTAGTGTGTCCATTTTCAATAAAATGGCTTACGTACACATGAGCATATGCTAATTGAGCTAAAAACAAACGGGTTGCTACATATTGGAACAGTTTTACTGAGAGAAATACAGTGTACATGGCAGACTCTTCCACTGGTACATTTTCATCTTTAAATCACTTCTTGGTCTGCTGCCCTCATACATCTCCTCCTACATGTCTCTGCGTGAGTGCAGCTACAGCAGGGGTGTCAAACATGCGGCCCATGGGCCGCATCCGGCCCGCCAGGGGGTTTTAGTTGGCCCGCAGATTAATCTGAATTATTATAAAAAGAATAAACGCTATTTTCTTAAAAATCTGCAGTTCCTATGTTGTCCGCTAAAGGCGGACTCCCTTCTTAAATAAACAATTTAAATTTTAATACTACTGTACAGTATATACAATATTTTACATAAACAACACATGCTGTATGGATTGTTTATTTAAAATATTGTATACAGTATTTAAATTTAAATTGTTTAGGAGGGAGTTTTGGAGTAACAGTATATATATATATATATATATATATATATATATATATATATATATACAAAGTGCGCTCTCAGGACATGATTACCTGCAGTGTTCCATCAGTGAGAACTGAGCTTGGCAAAAGGGTATTCTCCTACTCCACTCCTGTTTTTTGGATTATCTAACAAAAAGATCTGAAGAGCTCGATCTTGACCTCTCTAAATGGCTTTAAGAATCTGTTGGAATCCTGGCAAAAACCAATGCAGATATGTTCCTGTTTTTGATTTTATACATCAGACTTATAATTTGTCTGTTTTGATGCTTTGACATTTTTGTTTTAACTTGTAAAAAAAAATCTGGATGCCTCTCTTATGATTGTCTATTCTTGATTGTCTAAGGAAAATCTTACGTTGCTGTTGTCATCATTCTTTGTTTGTAACCAGGTCTCTGTTGTAAATGAGTCCTCGAGGCTCAATGGGATTAACCTGCCTAAATAAAGGTTAAATGAATGAAATAGTAATTCAATTTGAACAAGATCCAAAACAATAGATTCTGTGGGGAAACAAGTTCTGTTTAACTACTATCTTATGGTGAGCTTAAATCTAAAAAAGCTAAAAGTCTGGTCCTCTGGTCCTCATTCAAAAAACAAAATGCCACAATGTTAGCAGGTCGCTTTCGTAAATGAGCCCATGAGGTTCAAAAGATTTACCTGACTAAATAAAGGTTGAATGAATGTTTGAATGTCCAGAGGACCACTTTTTTTTAGATGCAAATAGATAACTTTTAGTGCCCCCTGGTGGTTTCATGATGCAATAAAAAATAATCTCAAAATACAAGGATTTCTTACTATGGAAAAACAGCTGAATTGTGAGTTTGAAGCTAATTAAAGAGAGATAAAAACACAATTTAAATTTTATTTGGAGGTCAATGGAACAGTTTTGGATATGAGGGATACCACAAAGAGAATTTGAGATGGTGTAGTGGTTAGGGCGTTTGACTTGGGACCCGAAGGACGCGGGTTCGCGTCCCGGCCACTACACATCTTGGGGTGTCTATGAGTGCACACCTATTTCTCCAGCTCCCCGAGCGCCTTCTATGGCTGCTCACTGCACCGCCTGGTAGGTGGTTGGGTTAAATGCAGAGACGAATTTCGTCTGTGTATGGGAAACATACGCAGATGACAAGCTTAGACAATTATTATTATTATTATTATTATTATACTAAACTCAACGAGGCTATCCTGTATAAATAAAGGTTGAATGAAAAAAGGTCAGTTTTGTTGCTAATCTTTCACATTGATACGTCCCCTATCTATGTAATAAACATTTGATAGAAAAAGAAAATCCTTTAGGATATTTACTCTGTTTGTGCCTGGGGACTGGATCTTTGGGATGAACCAGTCTTTGCCGTAATGTATTTTGGGGTTTAAAAGCCACTGGGAGGGGGGTATACAAGCCACCCAGTGGCTTTTAAACCCCAAAATACATTACGGCAAAGACTGGTTCATCCCAAAGATCCAGTCCCCCGGCACAAACAGAGTAATATTGTGTATGCTGTTCAGTGTCAGGAGGGCTGTGATCAGTCTTATATCGGGGAAACTAAACAGCCACTGGCCAAAAGGATGGCCCAGCACAGAAGATCAACATCATCAGGTCAGGACTCTGCAGTCTACACTCATCTCCAGGCCAGCGGTCACTCTTTCAGGGATGAAGATGTTCACATCCTTGATAGAGAGGAACAATGGTTTGAGAGAGGAGTAAAGGAGGCCATCTTTGTGAAAAGAAACCGTCCATCATTAAACGGAGGTGGAGGCCTCTGGGTTCAACTGTCCCCCACTTACAATGCTGTTATTGCCAGTATCACTCAGCCCTCTGTGAATAGCAAACAACCATCAGGGTGTTAACGATCCATCGTCAGGCTGATGGTCCTCCTTGTTCATGTGAGCAGCTGGTTTCAGGCTGTCATCAGCCAACTGGTTGATCCACTGTGGGAGGGTGCTATTTATATCAGCACTTTGTGTGGACTTGTTCCTGTTTAAAGTGCTTTATAAATAAAATGGTATGGTATGGTATAAGACTGAGCTGAATACAGCAGCTCAGACTGAGGAAGTCTTTCGGACGAAAGACGAAACGTTTCTACAGTTTTTTTTTTGCTTTGTTTTTTGTATGTCCAGAGGACCAGACTTAGCTTTTTCAGACTAGGTTTGACACGTTTGGCTTGGGTTTGGATCACTTTGGTTCCTTGGGATGCCCCCCTCCCGGTCTGGCGCATAACGAAGCCACTTCTTGACAGTTCCGCTGTAGTCCTTGTCAGTTAGCTTTGGGTCAAACTGCCGAGCAGCAGCTGAAAGACACAAAAATAAGAGTGAGGAAGATGGTGTATATTTGATAAAATTGTATACCCCCCTCCCCTTTTTTTTTTTTGAGAGGTGCTATCTCCCATGTTCTGCTTTTGGTGTGTGCACAAACTGTCCCACACATTCCCACTGAATATGACAAATTTGAGTGTTTGTATAAACAAATATTGTGTGAGGATGCAAAATGTCATTGGCCATAATGAGATGACGTTTGATGAGGTACAGTGATGAGAGCAGCACTCACTTCACACGGGTGTGATTTTTTTAAATTAAATGCTCAACATCCAATTAGACTGAACTGGAAAGAGAAGCAAATGTCTAGTTTGACTCGATCTTGACAACATATCCATGCACCTATTAAGCTCACCAAGAACATTGTCCTTTGATTATTTCTTATAGCTTGCACTTTCACATTTTCTTTATTCAAAATTAATCCTTTTTTTTTTTTTTGCATTTCATACAGAAGAGGCATGAAAGACAAGATGCAATACATTTTAGAAATTCAAAAGAATTTTTTACTATATGGCACACTAAGAGCATAATTATACAGGTAGTCCCCGACTTACGAGCGCTCTTACTTACGAGGTTCCAGACTTACGAGCTGGCGAATTTTTGGAAAAAAACGCAAAAAATACAGAGTTTTTCTGTGTTTTTTCACCACAGTTCGTTAGCTAAACATGTGGACACACGTTTCCGATCATTTTTATGCACTAGTAAGCAGTTTTTCGATGAAAAACGAGTGTTTGTAGTCGCACTAGCAAAACCGTTCCAACTTACGAGCGAAATTCCGGACTTACGAGAACTTGTGCTTCGTGTTTCAACTTACAAATTTTCATCTTACGAGCACCTCGTTGTAACGGAACTCGCTCGTAAGTCGGGGACTACCTGTATTCTCAATCACCAGCAGTCTATAAAGTAATTTGCAGGGGAGGAAGCTCACCAAATATGCAGTTGTGTTGTGTCCTTCTGAGGAAAGAGGTTTTTAAACATCTTTTCTACCATTTTAGTGTTTTCAACTGAGGAGCTTTGGATATATTCATTTAAAAAATATAGCACAAGAATATCTCTGCACAGAAAAAAATAAATAAAAATTACTTTAACTTTTTTTTTTTACCAAACTGACAAGTTTCTCCACTGTAATTGTTGTGTGATGTTAAGGCATTGAAACACCTGGTTCAATTTAGAAGATATTTAAGATTAACTACAAGCACCTGAAGCTGACTCAGAGAACTCTGTGATTTTAGAGGAAGATCAAAGCCAAATGTAGACACGGTGCACCCCAAATCAACTTTTTTTAATAAAGTGCATTAAAACAATGGCCGCTGACACAAAGTGCTGTACATGAGGAACATTATTCTATAATTTAAAGCAGATTGGAGTGAAGCAAAATCAGCTTTTGAGTAGAAGTCACTAGATAGATTTAGAAAAAGCTAAGAGTTTTGTTATTTAAAGACAAATAATTGTTATTGTTCCCAATATTTTTAATTATAAGATTTTACTTTGTGATAAATTTGCCCAAATAACAAATAGAATTTCTCCATCTACATCAAACACCTGTGCCAGGGGGACAAATTTGTAAAGTATAATTCTTGATCTGAAGTCAGGGGCCACACAAAATCGTTTCAGGGGCCACAAATGGCCCTCGGGCCACACTTTGGACATCCCTGATATACAGTATTTGAACAATTTCAAAACATTTCATTAATAGCAGATGTTCTGTGGCACATTTTGAACTTGTAGATAAGAATTTGTGCTCAAGTGCCTAGAGAGCTTAACATATTTTTCCTTGAGGAAAAATGAGCCAGACCACATTGAAATGGTCTACATTTAATAAATGAATGCAGTTCAGTCTATCAAATAAATTACCATCTTTTGACGAACTGATTCTTCCATCAGTAATGACTCCACCCCATGAAGTCTTGTTCACTGGTGACTGGCAGCTGGACAGGGAATGTATAAGTTGCGGTGGCTGGTCCCCGGATACCACCTTGTCATGTTGCCCTCTCTCAACTTGTTCTTGATGAACTGCACATCTCTGGACAGATCCTTCACCACCACAAGTACTTCAGTGAGCACTGAAGTCATCTTGTGGATGGCAAGGTCTTTAGAAGAAAAGTTAAAATCATTAAATGAGAAACAAAAATAACCTGCTAATGACACAGTGAGGAATGTCTAACAGACTTGCCTTTCAAAAGCTGCTCTTCATTGCTGTCATCTGTGGTTCCATCTGTAAAACACAAACGTTCATACAACTTCATCTTTGCATACATTTTGAAAGGTTGGAGCATGTGTGTGCATAATTGATGTTGATTTTATTTTGGTTAGAAATTCATTCATTCATTCAACCTTTATTTACCGGTAGTCAGGTAAATCTTTTGAACCTCATGGGCTCATTTACGAAAGCGACCTGCTAAAACTAAAGAACGATGAACAGCAATGGTAGAATTTCCTTAAAATGTAATGTTAGTGTTTGTTCAACAGGGAACAGTTTGTTAACAGAAAGGGCATTTTCTGTATGTAATCAGGAATACACAGGACCACAATGGAAACCAGTCTCTGGGGGCTTTGTGTGATGTTTAGCTTTTAAGCAACATTGTATACCCGTACAAATTGTTAATTAGTGTTGTATAAAGTACCTCAAAGTAATACTTTAGTAAAAGTACAAGTACCTTATCATAAAATTACTTTGGTAAAAGTTAAAGTCTCCTGTAAGAATATTACTGGAGTAAAAGTCCTAAAGTATCTTATTTATTTTGTACTTATCAAAAGTAAAATTATTATTTTTTTTTTCCTTCTTTCGGCTTTTTCCCTGCGTTAGGGGTCACCACAGCGATCTAGTCGCATGAAGATTTGGCAGTTGTTTTTACGCCGGATGCCCTTCCTGACACAACCACCGAGCAACCACAGCCCTCTGTGTGGAGCAGAGAGCTGATATCTAGGGTTCCCGGGGGAGCAGATGGTGTGGGTTAAGGGCCTTGCTCAAGGGCCCAGAGTGGGGCAGATGAGGGTGGAGACAAGTGTGACCGCTTCACTTATCCCACCCACATCTTTGATGTTGTCGGTACCGGGGCTTGAACCGGTGACCTTCCGATCACAAGCGCACCTACTTAACCTCTGCGCCACCACTCCCACTTATCAAAAGTAAAATATTTTCCAAAATACATTTATTGGGAGGTGATCTCTCCCCAAAAAAAATAAAAATAAAATAAAATAATAATAATAATAATTTTTTAAAAGGCATGCAGCTGTGATGGATTGTGTACAAACTACTGTAATGTGGTGTCAGAATGGTAACTATTTACTCTTCTGATCCAACCACAATTAAATTCACTTTATCCAGATGCAGTTTATCAGGATAGTATTTTTGGACAATCGGTCTTTTGCAGACACATGACATTTTGCACTCCCGGTCGCCATTTTCCGGGGATACCCGTTCAGTTAAACAGAGGAAGTCCATGCCTTAGCTGCTACCTCGTAAGGATCAATGTTGATAATTGAAGCTAACTTCACCATGTAACGTTCTCTGGCTTCAAGGTTGAGTTTCTCTCTATAAGGCTTCTGCTCATTTTTATATTTAGTTTGCATTTTGCTGATGTTATTGTTCTGTATCGCACTGTGTCTAACATGGACTTCCTCTGTTTAAATGAACGGGTATCCCCGGAAAATGGCGACCGTAAGTGCAAAAAGATATGAGCCGTGACGTCACGTGCAAAAGACCGATAATGAGCCAGAATGAAGGAGTAACAACTTCCTACATCTTACCTTTTTTCAACACTGTTGTCTTGAAACTGGTATGTGATTCTGAAAAAAAAAAAAAAAAAGAGATGGGGGAACTGAACATTTACTGAATGACGTTGTGCGAACCCCGCCCCCGCCCCAATATGTACGCTTTTGATTGGTTAACTCGCACGACGTCAGTCAGTGGCCGCGCTCGATTGGCCCGTTTGAATTTGCCCGGGTAGACTTGAAAAGTTTCTAAACACAGCGAAATGTTAACCAATAGGTCTGACAAACATACACCGAAACTGTACGGTTCAGTTTCTATTTGTAAACGGAGCTAAATTAATAAGTACACGCCAATATTCATGCATTTTTATGTTAGTTGACATATTAAACTGCGACATACGTACAAAACAATGTAGGTATTTTTAAATAA
>JBBPBX010005994.1:16728-45868 GCA_038048925.1 Garcialebias charrua
AGATGCGTGTCGTAACCACGAAACTTCGTAAGTCGAGGCCGTCGTAAGTCGTGGAATAGTTTTCCAATTTTCTTTCACTAAATGTATTGAGTTTTAAAATGTTTTTCTTCTCTGGAATGACAATCTTGACAACATGATGGATCAGTGGTTATCAACACTGTTGCCTCACAAGAAGGTCCTGGGTTTAATCCTTGGTCGGACCTGGTGTCTTTCTATGTGGAGTTTGCAGGTTCTTCTCATGCTTGCGTGAGTTTTCTCTGGGTACTCCGTTCTCCTCCCACAGACCAAAAACATGCATGTTAGGCCATCTTCAGGCCCAGGCCTCGCTTGCAAAAGAGATCTGTGATCTCGGAGGGATTTGCCTGGTTAAATAAAAGTTAATAAATAAATCTGATTTCCTTCTGAATGTTTTTGGGAGCAACAAAAAAAAAGACATTGCAAAAATGTTCTTGCGGACTTGCAGAAGTTATATAGAATGAAAAAAATACCCATGTTGGTCACTGGTGTGAGTGCATTTTGACATGATTGCATGGAAAATGAAAGCTATATTTTAAAATATAATACAAATTTTTAAATATAATACAATATATTTTAGCATCATTGCATACACATTGCTTTACAAAGGCCCTTTGCATTGTCATAGAGGCAGCAGGAACACTGATTATAGAAATCTAAAGAAGCAGCACATCAGAGCGGCATTTAAAACAAACTTGTCGCTCCTTGTCTTGTTTTGTTTTCATAATTAAAGACACCCTTTATTTTTGGTCATGAGATTACCGACGTTTCATTCAAGTGCGTTTCAAGAATGACTTTGTCTGACTTTGGCCCAGCCATGAAAGTGCCACAGGTTCACTCTTTTTTTTTGCCTTTAAATGACTGAAAAGAGAGATTAACATGATTTTGCTTTATCCACGACGACACACACGCCTCAAAACCATAAAACACAACCCAAAGGCATCCCCGTTCGGAGCTGAATGTGCACTTGTTACTGCTCTCAATTCGGCTTTCAGCCCCCTCTAAAGAGACAAGGCCCAATCACAATATTGTCAAGGCTCTGTTGGTTTTCTGGTTCAAATCCTTGTTCACGCTGTTTGCTGAGTACTCATCTGCTGTGACAGCCTTCAGACAAACAGTGAGTCCTGAAAGAGGTCTCCCACAACCAGATCTTTCCTGCTGGGCAGAGGCTGAAACGCTCCTTTCTTTCTCCATCAAGTGGAACCCATGCTATTGAGCAGGCCCCTGGGATCCTTCCATTGAGGTAGGCTATGGGCCAGTGCTCCCCCACCCCTAACTCTGGGCCACCCTCATTCTCCCAGGACACCTGTACCCCTAAACTTCATCGTGGGAACCTCCTTGTCGCCCGCACCTGAGCTGCTCACTGTGCCAGCTGGGCACATCTGACAAACATCGCTGAACGCCAACGAAAGCAAACCAGCCCGGTGAAGCATTTTGAACTTTTTACTGAAAAATGGAAAAAACAATTTGAATACACATTGAAGTTAGGAACTTTGAGATTTGCATATTATCTGATAATTAAACACTGAAAGCACATTTCCAGCCTTGGTTACACACAGCCTCCCTCATGGTCTCTAAATCTCCATGGCACATTGCAAAAAAAAAAAATGGCATCAATTAATCAACATTCATGAACCGTTTACTTGAGCTCTCTTTTGTGCGCTGCAGGGCCTAATCCAGAGTCCGGGCTGTTATGCAGCGGTACAGACTGCGTCACTCCACCCTTTGTGGGAGAAACCCATCAACTGGTGTTTCAGGGAAATGTCTCTCCCCATTGAGAGCCTAACCTTCCCCCTCTCTCAACCTCTTCCTCTTGTGCCCCCTCGGCACTCAGGGCAGGAAGCTCCGTCTCTTAGAGGAGCCCATCCATCCATCTCGCCTCTTCCAATCCAATTCACAGCCGCTCAACATGTATGAAGACATCTGTCCATATTTGATCAGATA
This sequence comes from Garcialebias charrua, assembly GCA_038048925.1. Lineage (NCBI taxonomy): Eukaryota > Metazoa > Chordata > Actinopteri > Cyprinodontiformes > Rivulidae > Garcialebias > Garcialebias charrua. The sequence goes on from JBBPBX010005994.1 coordinate 18,688, forward strand.
TTCCATTTTGCTGCAAATGATCTCGCGCTCCATCCCCACCCTCGAAGGAGGCAGCCATTTAAAACGTGCCGATGCTTTCCTGCATAATAACCTGCCAATTCTTTTGCCTTGCAGAAGAAGCAAGTTTAATTGGGCCATGCGTTTAGAGCTCTTCTACAATTACACAATTACAGCCGAGATGCATTTCTGCATGTTGCGATGTTTGCCCCAATTTGCTGCACTTTTCATACAGTTTAACTCTGGTTGTCTTTTCAGGGGATGCAAATTTGGCTCATTTGGCTTCAAATGAACCATAATTGCTCATATTGAAATCCACACCTTTCTACAAGAGGTTCCTTCCAGTTAGTTCACATTAAACCTAAGAAGAAGAAAATGTCACAATTCCATTTCGGGGCACGTGCCATCTGTATTTCCTTGTGTTAAAAGCTTGGAAATTGGAGCCAGAATGGATTGCCGAGCGCACGGAGGGATGGGAAACTTAAAAATCAGTTTGTGCAAGTTGCTCCATTTAGAACGACCTTTACCCTCCTGGATAAAAAATATATATAAATTGATTGATAAATACTGGTGGACACAGCTGGTTGAAATAAAAGCTATTTTTTAACTGTTTTCAAATACAGAATTGCTGTTCTCACTCTATAAGTGTCGCCCAATTAGTTTAAATGACAAAACGTGAGGATGGTACGTCTACGTTTAACAAACACCTTCAACAGCTTCCCTTTCCATCCTCTCCTTTTCCATCCTCTCTTCAAAGTTCAAGAATAAAAACTTTTCGTAAAGGCCCTTTTGCTTCTTGAGTGGCGACCTGAGCCCACTCCAGACAATGCCTTACAAGATACTGTTTAAATTCATATCCGCTCTTCCTTTCTTGTCGAGGGACAACACAACAAACCGCTGACCCACTGATACACAATTAGAAGTGATGCGGCAGTTAAGGCTACAAGCAACTTTGTTTAACAGTCTGTCTTTGACCCTCCACCACTGAATAAATATAATGCCCCCAATGAGAATAAGACACTGAGGTGGAGTGAAAAGGGGCTCGGGGGAAGATTTTAAGCCACACATAAGTAGTTAAAGATCTTTATAGAGTATAACACCATTATCCCTGCTGAATAAAAATAGGCTTTAGTGTTTTTTCCACTTAATTTAAATCAAAAGAGTCCCCACCTTACATATTGCACTGGTAATGTAATGGAGAGAGACCCAGAGAAAGGCTTTGTGGCTCTGACACCTCCTATAGTGGGACGGTGTTGTCCTGCGAGCCAAAAGGAAAGAAAGCTTTTTCTTCTCTGCTTTGCTATCTGCTAACACATTCTAATTGATGCCACTGCATTCCTCCACTGGATGCATTCAGTGAATAACGAGCCTTGGACTGAATACCCATGAATTGGTCCCCACCAAGCAAAGCAGTAAAGCCTTTGCCCCCCAACTCTTTTGCCTCCCTATCGCAACCACAAACCCTAGCGACACCTCCCCACCAAACCTTCCCCAAAGCTCTGCTCGAGCTTTGCCGCCCATTAAAGAACCACCATTGTGCCGAGATGCGGCCCACAAAAGCTGTCAATCTCTCCGGGTTTCTCCAAAGCTTGGACTCACACAGACTGGAGTGACAGACCTCCTCCTCCTCCTACTCCTTCATCCACCCCCAAGTCACCCCTGTTCCCCGAAAATCCTTCTCCCTGAAAACTTCTCAGCTAACTATCCCCCCTTCTCTCCCTCTCTGGCTCTCTCTCTCTCCATCCTTGGTGCACAAAGCATCAATCTGTCTTCAGCCCCAGCACCCTTGGCCCTTTGTCCCATCTGCAGGTGCCTCTGAAAGCACCCACGGTCGCCCCAGCTTCTGCGCACGCCACGCCTAGTCCAGGGACAGGAACTGCTGACAAAGACCCAGTGTGGGAATGAGGGATGTGTGGAGGGAGAAGGGGGGGAGTCGCTCCAAGACAGATGGCTGGGGAAGTCTCCCGACTCCTCCACAGGGGCTGTCAGTTCAGATTCAGAGCTGCGAAGGAGACGACCAGGGCCAGAACCACCAGAGGAATGCCCCCCAAACTCACCAGCTTCTGTACACTTGATCCAGAACTTATTCAGTCTCAGAACAATTTAGTTTTTTTTTTTAAATTGTGATCAATTGAAGAAAAATGTATTCTAACCTGAAATGTCCATTAACTGCATCATCATGCCACGAAGGAAAAGGGCTCAAATAGAGTTTTTGGAACAGGTTGATGATGAGACGGGAAGACGGTTTTCTGTATGTTTCGAAAATATCAGGGGCGTTTATGTGAGTTTAAATGAAGTCTGGGCAATTTATCAGACTAAAGCAGGGGTCTGCAACCGTTAGGATCAAAAGAGCCATTTCTGCCCCTTTGTTCACTAAATTAAATGTGTCCAGAGCTGCAAAACTCACTGCAGTTGTCATTATCAACTGGTGGCCCATGGCCCACTTAAAGTTTGTTAGAGGGAGGTTTTCTGGCCAGTATGCGTTAAGTTAAAAACTAAAAACATCTAATGATTGTTAACATTTATTGATACTTTTCCATTTTGAGACAAAAGAAAAGACTGGATTCCATCCATCCATCCATCCATTATCTTTACTTGCTTTTTACTTTCTGGGTTGTGGGGGATCACTGGTGCTCATATCCAGGTTGCAAGTCTATCACAGAAGGCTGGATTCTTGTAAAAGAAAAAAATATATATTTTTTTGTAAAACAAACAATGAACAGTTCAGGCTTATGTGTTGTTGTTTTTTTTAATTGTGGAGAAATTGAGTTTCCTACTTTAAAGGTGCTATGTGTAACTTTCTGTAGAGCACAGAACTTAGAAATATTTTCAACAGGCAAAGCATTCTGATCCCTCCCCCTCAGAGCCATATATGGCTCTGCTCCCCCTGGCCCTGCTGAAATTCAAATTCAAGCTCTGTTTTTATTGGCTGGTTACAAACTCTGTTTTTATTGGCTGGTTAACGGCGGGTCACTCTGTGTTTTTAGTGTTTTTATAAATGCTGATAGAGAAGCAAGGGGACTATAGTTTTTTTCAGAGATTACTTTGTCTAACATCAGTCTGTCAGTAGATAGTGACAGAGTGAAGAAATATGTTAAAAATATATTGTTAGAAAAGTTACAGACTGCATTACAAAGTTACATAGTGCAGCTTTAAGATGGTCTAGTGGCAGGGCTTTTGACTACGGATCCGAAGGTCGCGGGTTCGCGCCCCGGCCACTACCCAGCTTGGGGTGTCTATGAGTGCACACCTATTTCTCCAGCTCCCCGGGCGCTTTCGGGCTGCTCACTGCACCACCTGGTAAGTGGTTGGGTTAAATGCAGAGACGAATTTCGTCGGTGTATGGGAACATACGCAGATGACAGGAATAGACATTATTATATTATTATTATTATTTAAAGAAGAAAAAAAGGCATAAAGTTAAAGGAGAATAATTTATTCTGTGTACCATATTAGTGTCCACATATTTGCAACGGAAATGACAGAAAAACAGTTAAAACTAGTCATTTTTTGTTGTGGGTACAACATCCTATAAAATTCAGTTTTATGTTAGTTTTGGTCAAAGCTTGAAAGAGCCAGTGGAGGGACCAAAGAGCCACATGTGGCTCCAGAGCCGCAGGTTGCAGACCCCTGACTAAAGCATTTTATAGACTCTTTTTATGATTTACTCTGACATGCAGGGATTTAGTTTCCTGAAACTAATTTTATTCTCTTTTACTCTGGAGATGTTCAGAGGAAGACGGTTGTTACTCTCAGAACCAGCACTGCTGTAAATCTATCAAACCACAGCAGGGTCATCTGCTAACTTTCAGAATGAGTTTGAATTTTGAGTTGGTGTGAGAGTAAAGTGTTCTCCGGTGAACGCCAGAAGAACAAGATCTCCAACAGATCAACAGATCTCCAATATGATTGTCAGCTTCTTCTTCTTGTTCTTCTTCCTGTTGGTGGGCTCCCATTTCTCCCTCAAAACCTCCCGTGAAGTAAAAACAGGTAGCCCTCGAGTTACGTAGGAGTTCTGTTCCAACGGACGTTCGCATGTCGAAAATCGCCGTAAGTCAGAAGTACACACGAGCCGCCACTTGTACACGTACATGTACGGTACAGGTAGTCCCCGACTTACGAGCGCTCTGACCTACGAGGTTCCGGACTTACGAGCTGGCGAATTTTTGGAAAAAACGCAAAAAATACAGAGTTTTTCTGTGTTTTTTCACCACAGTTCGTTAGCTAAACATGTGGACACACGTTTCCGATCATTTTTATGCACTCGTAAGCAGTTTTTCGATGAAAAACGAGTGTTTGTAGTCGCGCTAGCAAAACCGTTCCAACTTACGAGCGAAATTCCGGACTTACGAGACACGTGGCGGTCGTTCCGAATTACGAGATTTCCATGTTACGAGCAACTCGTAACGGAACTCGCTCGTAAGTCGGGGACTACCTGTACTGTACAGTTACCAAGTACTTCGCCTATCCTAACACAGTACCCTACATAATTATCAAAAAAACACATACAGGGAGCCCTCGAGTTACGTTACAGTTCCGGACCTAAGGACCGTTCGTAGGTCGATTTTGCCGTAGGTCGGAGTCGACCCCAGCAGCCACTGCCTGCACGTATATATATTGTTGTAGTTAGCAAGCACTTCGCCTATCCTAACATACCTAACACACCTAGTGCATTACAGTATTACTGTACAGTCACAGTACTGTAAATAAAAAAATATATAATTTCTTACTTTGAGGAGATCAAGCTTGTCTCGTCTGTTTGCACGTCTGAGCACGTCGGAGCTCCATACATTCTGCTGCTCCAACACGGTCCAAACTGTTTAGAGGAAGGACTGTTAGCTAGTTAAGTCCATACATTTGAAGTAAGAAAAAAGAGTTTATTTTAATGACTTACTGAAATCCATTTCTCTGCGGTGGTCGTCCATCCAAACAACACAAGCTGGCCACGTTAGCTGTTGTTAGCCGCCGCCATTAGGCCTGCACTCGTTAGCGCTCGCCCATCCAAAAAAGGCTGTCAGAGCTGCTTCTCCATGTTAGCTGGGTGTCCATCCGACATCTAGGCTGCTGGGCGGACTTTGAAGCGAGCTCCCGGCCGCCGCGCGTCGGTCCGGTGTCTCTGGTGGGGTCCGCTTTAGCATGTTAGCTCCCCGATTAGCTGCACTGTTAGCCTTAGCTCATACCATGAGCTGTTGGGGTCACGCGGCGCGGTGGGAGCGATCGGCGCAGCGATCGCGGCGCTGCTCCGGGCCAGAGACGTCCACAGAGTTCACAGAGCGATTCCAGCTAGTAATTTATCCATATGAGGCAATCGTGGGAAACACAGTCCTCACAGCCAGCTCACACAGCCGGCTCGCAGCAGCCGCGACCTGAGTAAAATGGCTGCCGCGGAATTTCCTGAAACGGCCGGAAGTTGCGCAATTATGATTAAAACTTATCATTTTTATTAAAAATATTATTTATAAAGCCTTTAAAAAAACAACCACAGCTGCAACAAAGTGCTATACACATGAAATTAATAACGTTTAAACACACAAAAAAATATACAAGCCCAAAACCAGAAAAGTTGGCACGTTGTGCAAATCGCAAATAAAAACAGAATACAATGACTTGCAAATCTTTTTCAACCCATATTCAACTGAATAGAATGCAAAGACAATATATTTAATGTTCGAACGGAGAAACTTTATTTTGTTTTGCAAATAACCATTAACTTAGAATTCAATGGCAGCAACACATTGCAAAAAAGTTGGCACAGGGACATATTTACCACTGTGTTACATCGCCTTTCCTTTTAACAACACTCAGTAAACGTTTGGGAACTGAGGAGACCAATTTTTGAAGCTTTTCAGGTGGAATTCTTCCCCATTCTTGCTTGATGTACAGCTTAAGTTGTTCAACAGTCCGGGGTCTCCGTTGTCGTATTTTACGTTTCATAATGCGCCACACATTTTCAATGGGGGACAGGTCTGGACTGCAGGCAGGCCAGGGGAGGACCCGCACTCTTTTGCTACGAAGCCACGCTGTTGTAACACGTGCAGAATGTGGCTTGGCATTGTCTTGCTGAAATAAGCTGGGGCGTCCATGAAAAAGACGTCGCTTGGATGGCAGCATATGTTGCTCCAAAACCTGTATGTACCTTTCAGCATTAATGGTGCCTTCACAGATGTGTAAGTTACCCATGCCTTGGGCACTAATGCACCCCCATACCATCACAGATGCTGGCTTTTGAACTTTGCGCCTATAACAGTCCTGATGGTTCTTTTCCTCTTTGGTCCGTAAGACACGACGTCCACAGTTTCCAAAGACAATTTGAAATGTGGACTCATCAGACCACAGAACACTTTTCCACTTTGCATCAGTCCATCTCAGATGAGCTCGGGCCCAGCAAAGCCGGCGGCGTTTCTGGATCTTGTTGATGAATGGCTTTTGCTTTGCATAGTAGAGCTTTAACTTGCACTTACAGATGTAGCGACGAACTGTAGTTACTGACAGTGGTTTTCTGAAGTATTCCTGAGCCCATGTGGTGATATCTTTTACACACTGATGTCGGTTTTTGATGCAGTACCGCCTGAGGGATCGAAGGTCACGGGCATTCAATGTTGGTTTTCGGCCTTGCCCCTTACGTGTAGTGATTTCTCCAGATTCTCTGAACCTTTTGATGATATTACGGACCGTAGATGGTGAAATTCCTAAATTCCTTGCAATAGCTCGTTGAGAAAAGTTGTTCTTGAACTGTTCGACAATTTGCCCACGCATTTGTTCACAGAGTGGTGACCCTCGCCCCATCCTTCTATGTGGATGACTGAGCATGTCAAGGAAGCTGCTTTTATACCCAATCATGGCACCCACCTGTTCCCAATTTGCATGTTCACCTGTGGGATATTCCAAATAAGTGTTTGATGAGCATTCCTCAAATTTCTCTGTCTTCTTTGTCACTTGTGCCAGCTTTTTTGAAACATGTTGCAGGCATCAAATTCCAAATGAGCTAATAATTGCAAAAAATAACAAAGTTTACCAGTTCGAACGTTAAGTATGTGGTCTTTGCAGTGTGTTCAATTGAATATAGGTTGAAAAAGATTTGCAAGTCATTGTATTCTGTTTTTATTTGCGATTTCCACAACGTGCCAACTTTTCTGGTTTTGGGCTTGTATATATTTTTAATTTATTTATTTTTATTTCATCCATCCATCCATTTTCTTCCGCTTATCCGGGGTCGGGTCGCGGGGGTAGCAGCCTAAGTAGGGAGGCCCAGACTTCCCTCTCCCCAGCCACTTGGAGCAGCTCCTCTGGGGGAATCCCAAGGCGTTCCCAGGCCAGCCGAGAAACATAGTCCCTCCAGCGTGTCCTGGGTCTTCCTCTGGGTCTCCTCCCGGTGGGACATGCCCAGAACACCTCACCAGGGAGGCGTCCAGGAGGCATCCTAACCAGATGCCCGAGCCACCTCAACTGGCTCCTCTCGATGTGGAGAAGCAGCGGCTCTACTCCGAGTCCCTCCCGGATGACTGAGCTTCTCACCCTATCTCTAAGGGAGAGTCCAGACACCCTGCGGAGAAAACTCATTTCAGCCGCTTGTATCCGAGATCTTGTTCTTTCGGTCACAACCCAAAGCTCATGACCATAGATGAGGGTGGGAACGTAGATCGATCGGTAAATTGAGAGCTTTGCCTTTTGACTCAGCTCTCTCTTCACCACGACAGACCGGTACAGCGCCCGCTTCACTGCAGACGCTGCACCTATCCGCCTATCGATCTCACGCTCCAGTTTTCCCTCATTCGTGAACAAGACCCCGAGATACTTAAACTCCTCCACTTGGGGCAGGACCTCATCCCCGACCCGGAGAGGGCATGCTACCCTTTTCCGACTTTTTAAATTTCATATTTTTACTAAATATGATACATTCGTAAGTCTGAGTTGCCGTAGGTTGCGGGCGCCGTAGGTAGAGGGTTCCCTGTACAGTACATTTGGAGCCATAAAAAAATAGTTAATTTCTTACTGGTAGCTGGTGAAACCTGTTAGCATGTTAGCTCATTGCACGTCCGAGCTCTGCAGCTTCGTGCTGCTTCATGCGGTCCAAACTGTTTACAGGAAGGACTGTAAGCATGTTAGCTCCATACATTTGGAGCCATAATGAAGGGAAAAAGAGTTAATAATGTTACGAACCCCAAATGACCGGACCAAAATCACCACAAAATTAGACAATAATCAAGTTTTTATTTTTCTGCTCTGATTGGCTCTGGTGTCGATCAGGGACCCTCTGGCTGGAGCAGTCTGTAGGATGGAGGAGAACGGTTAGTGGTCTGATGGTGAAATGAAACTTAACAGTCAATGAGAAATAGCCACTAACCGTCTCACAGATGGATGGGGTTTCAGAGCAGGGAGGAACTCCAGCTGATCAGGTCCGCTGCGAGTGGGGCTGTTGCCTGTGAAGGAATGCAGCCGGTCGCAGCGAGGGGTCCGTGACGTAATCCAGCAGGCGAACACCGGGAAGCAGAAGAGCAGATGAACCGATGGGGACAGGCGATGAGACAAAGTGAGGCGATCCAGGGTCAGTAACGAACGAATCCAGCAAACGTCAGTCCAAGAGGGAGAAGGCAGAGGCAGGTGAACAGGCAGGCAAGACGTCAGAACCAGGAAATCAATGAGGCGAGGATAAGAAACAGGAAGAGGGACAGAACGGGCGCGATAACTACTCACTGTGTACAGTTTTCAACTATCTGGCAAATACCTGGTGTGAGAGTCTGACTTATAAAGGGTGTAGCAGCAGGTGCAGCTGATTTGAAACTAATCAGCGCAGCAGTGAGGACAAACCGGTTCCAAAATGAAGGCAAACCTAAACCCACATACAGACAGGAGACAGGACAAACCGGTTCCAAAATGAAGGCAAACCTAAACCCACTTACAGACAGGAGACAGGACAAACCGGTTCCAAAATGAAGGCAAACCTAAACCCACTTACAGACAGGAGACAGGACAGAATCCAGAAACAACAAGCAGTGTTGTACAGAGTGAGACTAAAATCTAAATCTAACCTAACAGGCGTGAAACGTGACATATCCCCACCTCAAGGGACGCCTCCAGGCGTCCCACCTGGTTGGTCCGGATGGAGTCTATGGAAGTCAGTGATGAGGGACCTGTCCAAAACATGGCGGGAGGGAACCCAGGAACGCTCCTCCGGGCCGTACCCCTCCCAGTCAACCAGGTACTGGAGGCCGCGGCCCCTCCGTCTAGAACGGAGGAGGCGACGGACAGTATAGGCGGGGGACCCGTCGATAAGGCGGGCAGGAGGAGGGGACCGAACAGGGGGGTGAAAACCAGAAGTCACCACGGGCTTGACACAGGAAACATGAAACGTGGGGTGGACACGGAAGGACTTGGGCAGGGAGACACGAACACAAACGGGGTTGATGACTTTGGAAATTGGGAAAGGACCAATAAAACGGGGAGCAAGCTTACGGGACTGTGCCTTGAGGGGAAGATTCCTGGTGGAGAGCCAGACCTTCTGACCCACCTTGTAGTCGGGTTGAGGGGTCCTGCGGCGGTCAGCTTTTCTTGTATAGACCGCCGTAGTTTTGAGCAAGGCCCGTCTGGCTCTCCTCCAGACCCTCTGGCACCTGAGGGCCGCTAAATGGGCAGAAGGAACAGCAGCGTCACGTTCCTGAACAGAAAAGACAGGGGGTTGATAACCAAACACAACATAAAAAGGGGAAAGACCAGTGGCTGAGGAAGGGAGAGAGTTAATGGCATGTTCCACCCAGGGGAGAGCGGAGGACCACTTTTCAGGGTCCTGCTGGCAAAGGAGTCTAAGCTTACCCTCCACCTCCTGGTTGGCCCTCTCAGCCTGGCCGTCAGTCTCAGGGTGGAAGCCAGAAGAGAGACTGACGGAAATCCCAAGCAGACTACAGAACTCCCTCCAGAAGAGAGAGACAAACTGAGGGCCCCTGTCAGAAACAATATTAAGAGGGAGTCCGTGAAGTCTGAAAACTTCTCGGGCCATGATGTGGGCCAAGTCCTTAGAAGATGGCAGTTTCTTAAGGGGTACAAGATGAGTCATCTTGGAGAAACGATCTACAACGGTGAGAATGACCGTGTAGCCTTCAGAGTCGGGGAGACCAGTGACAAAGTCCATACCAATGTGGGACCAGGGACGAGAAGGACAGGGAAGAGGACGAAGAAGTCCAGAGGGGGGACGCCTAGAGGCCTTGGATTGGGAACAGGTAGGACAAGAGCGTACAAAGGTATTAACGTCCTTGGACAAGGTCTGCCACCAGAACAGGGACCGGACCAAAGCAAGGGTCTTGGTTAGGCCCGGGTGACAGAAGAGACGAGAGCTATGACTGAACTCCAACACCTTCCTGACCCAATCAGGTGGGACAAAAAGACGATCCCTCGGACATTCAGGAGGTGGAGGAAGTGACTGGTTGAGACGTCTCAGGTCGGTTTCTAAACGGGTAGTAGCTAGACGGGTAGACTTTGGGAGGATGAAGTCCTCCTCAACCATAAGGGAAGGAGAGTCGCCCTCAGAAATGCGAGATAGAGCGTCAGGTTTAACGTTTTTCTCGCCCGGGCGATAGGACAGGGTGAAATTAAACCGGGAGAAAAAGAGTGCCCACCTGGCCTGGCGAGGGTTTAAACGGCGAGCTGACTGGAGATACTCCAGGTTCTTGTGGTCAGTCCACACTAGGAAAGGAAACCTTGAGCCCTCCAGCCAGTGGCGCCACTCCTCCAGAGCAAGTTTGACCGCTAAAAGCTCCCGATCGCCTACGTCATAGTTTCGTTCAGCTGATGAGAGACTCCTAGAGAAGAAAGCACAAGGGTGAAGACGACCCTCCTGGCTACGTTGGCTGAGGATAGCCCCCACCCCTGTACTAGAGGCGTCAACCTCCACAATAAAAGGTTCATCAGGGTTGGGGGCCTGGAGGACGGGAGCGGAAGAGAACAAGGATTTGAGAGTGGAAAAAGCCTTATCGGCGACAGGTGTCCAAATAAAACGTGTTTTAGTAGACGTGAGTGTATGAAGGGGTTTGGAGATCTGACTGTAACCCTTGATAAAACGCCTATAAAAGTTAGCAAACCCCAGAAACCGTTGGAGCTGTTTGCGGTCTCTGGGGATAGGCCAGTCCAAGACAGCTGTGATCTTGCTTTGGTCCATCTCCATCTTATTAGGAGAAATAACAAAACCTAAGAATGAGGTGGTGGAAACATGAAAGTCACATTTTTCTGCTTTGACATAGAGACCGTTCTGTAGTAGCCGAGTGAGAACGGCCCGTACCTGTTGTCGATGTGTGGCAAGGTCTTTTGAAAAAATTAAAATGTCGTCTAAATAAACAAAAACAAACCGATTAATCATGTCTCTCAAAATGTCATTCACCAAATTCTGAAACACGGCGGGGGCATTGGTTAGCCCAAAAGGCATGACCAGGTACTCATAATGGCCGGTGGGGGTGTTGAAAGCGGTCTTCCACTCATCCCCCTCACGAATGCGGACAAGATGATATGCATTGCGTAAATCTAACTTGGTGAACAGGTTGGCACCTTGAAGAAGGTCAAAAGCAGAGTTCATGAGCGGTAGAGGGTATCTGTTCTTAACAGTAATCTTATTGAGTCCTCTGTAATCAATACAGGGACGGAGTGATCCATCCTTTTTACTAACAAAAAAGAATCCTGCCCCAGCTGGAGAGACAGATGGCCGAATGATGCCCGCCTGGAGAGACTCCCTGATGTAGTCCCTCATGGTCGCTTGTTCTGGGGCAGAAAGAGAGTAGAGAGCGCCCCTAGGGGGAGTGGAGCCGGGAAGTAAGTCTATAGGGCAGTCATAAGGACGATGAGGAGGCAGGGCGGTGGCTCTGGACTTATTAAACACTTCTTTGAGGTCATGGTATTCGATGGGAACCTTAGAGAGATCAGGATAATAATCCTCAGAAACAGTCACAGAGTCTTTAGACAGCATAGCGTCCATGAGGCAGGAGGACAAACATTCCTCAGACCAGCCTAAAATCTCCCCGCCTCTCCAGTCAAAATGAGGGTTGTGTTTTTTCAGCCAGGTGGCACCCAATATTATCGGTGAGTTAGGGGAGTTGATTACCAAAAAGTTTATTGTTTCTTTGTGATTACCCCCCACATGTAATGTGACAGGTTCAGTGACCTGAGACGAAGTGTTTAGTGGGTGACCATCCAGGGCCACCACAGAATGTTTTTTAGGGGAATTAAGCATCTTAATCCCTGACCCAACTGCAAACCCATAGTCAATGAATTCAGTATCAGCCCCGGAGTCAATGAACACTTTAATGGAGGTGGGTGACTTACCCGGGACAATGAGTTCTGCATTCAGGGCAAATGGTGAGAGGAGTTCAGACTCTTGAGTCCTGCTCAGTAAACATCCCCTCGCGTTCACTGAGCAGGTCCTTTTACCGGACAGGAGGAGGCGACGTGTCCAGCACCACCACAGTAAAAACAGAGGTTGCCTTTGCGTCTTCTCTCACGCTCAGCAGGAGAGAGTCGGCTGCGGCCCAGTTGCATGGGTTCCTCCGTGTTGAGAGGTGCAGTTCTGGGAGGCAGGTTCAGAGCGTGAACAGGCTGCCGGACTTCGTCCACAAACTTGGTAACTGGTGAGCGGCGTGAACCCCGATCCCTCGAGCGTTCAGCCAAACGGAGGTCCACCCTGGTGGCTAACTCCTCGAGGTCCTGAAGTGACTCAGGGTAACGTTTTAGTGCCAGTCCATCCTTAATGTTGTCATTAAGTCCACGAAAAAAGGCATCTGTGAGTGCCTCCTCGTTCCAGTGGCTGCCTGCAGCGGTAGAATGAAAGTCAATGATATATTCTGTAACTCGACGGTTACCTTGAGTGATGGAGAAAAGGCGTCTGGCTGCCTCACGCTCAGGGAGAACGGGATCAAAGACTCTGCACAGTTCCTTGGCAAAATTCTGAAAAACATAGCAAAAACGTGAATCCCGTTGCCATTCGGTGGTTCCCCACCTCTTGGCTTTGCCAGAGAGGAGGGAGATCGCGTATGCCACCTTAGACCTCTCCGAGGTGAAACAGGATGGTTGGAGCTGAAAATGGATCTCACACTGGGTGATAAACGGGCGGCACTGGTCGGGATCTCCAGAAAACAGTTCAGGTGGGGTTAACTTGGGCTCCCGGGTAGGTTCTGATGGTAGTCTGACAGCACCTGTGTCCAACTGGGGAGTTTGGGGCGCCATTTCTTTTAACATATGAACTATGTCATTCATGCCTGATTCTAACTTGGAAATAGCCCCTTCGACACCAGAGCGCCAGTCATCAGAAGGTGAGTGGTCCATAATTTTGGCCAGATAGTTCTGTTACGAACCCCAAATGACCGGACCAAAATCACCACAAAATTAGACAATAATCAAGTTTTTATTTTTCTGCTCTGATTGGCTCTGGTGTCGATCAGGGACCCTCTGGCTGGAGCAGTCTGTAGGATGGAGGAGAACGGTTAGTGGTCTGATGGTGAAATGAAACTTAACAGTCAATGAGAAATAGCCACTAACCGTCTCACAGATGGATGGGGTTTCAGAGCAGGGAGGAACTCCAGCTGATCAGGTCCGCTGCGAGTGGGGCTGTTGCCTGTGAAGGAATGCAGCCGGTCGCAGCGAGGGGTCCGTGACGTAATCCAGCAGGCGAACACCGGGAAGCAGAAGAGCAGATGAACCGATGGGGACAGGCGATGAGACAAAGTGAGGCGATCCAGGGTCAGTAACGAACGAATCCAGCAAACGTCAGTCCAAGAGGGAGAAGGCAGAGGCAGGTGAACAGGCAGGCAAGACGTCAGAACCAGGAAATCAATGAGGCGAGGATAAGAAACAGGAAGAGGGACAGAACGGGCGCGATAACTACTCACTGTGTACAGTTTTCAACTATCTGGCAAATACCTGGTGTGAGAGTCTGACTTATAAAGGGTGTAGCAGCAGGTGCAGCTGATTTGAAACTAATCAGCGCAGTAGTGAGGACAAACCGGTTCCAAAATGAAGGCAAACCTAAACCCACTTACAGACAGGAGACAGGACAGAATCCAGAAACAACAAGCAGTGTTGTACAGAGTGAGACTAAAATCTAAATCTAACCTAACAGGCGTGAAACGTGACAAATAACTTACTGGGAGTTTCTTTGCGTTGGCATGTTAGCTCGGTGTTCCTGCGGTGAGCTGGTGGTGTCGGCCGGCGTGGTGGGATGCGGCGCGGCGGAGCGATCGGCGGCTGCTGCTCCAGGCCTGAGACGTCCACAGAGTTCACCGAGCGTTTCCAGCTCATTTATCCGTATGAGGCAACCTCTGATCGGACACACGGTCTCCAAAGCCGGCTGTCGAGGCCGGAGCTAACCGAAGCTAACCGAAAGCTGGCGGACACACTGCCGAAAACTGGCGGACACTGCCGAAAACTGCCGGAAACTGCGTAAATCGGCTTCTAAATAATAATAATAATAATAATAATAATACTTTATTTATAAAGCCATTTAAAACAACCACAGCTGCAACAAAGTGCTGTACACATGAAATTAAGAACATTTAAACACATAAAATAAGATTTTTCATTTTTATTATTATTATTTTTTTAAATATTTTTATTAATAAGATGCGTTCGTAACACCGAATCGCCGTAAGTCGAGGCCGCCGTAACTCGAGGACTACCTGTATCTCTGTGTCTATCTAGGGAATAAGGCTGTAGTATACGGAAAAACTGGGAAAATGTGGAACGAAGTTCAAGAATAAATTGGAAAATAGAAAAGGCTGCACAATGTCCTACAGAGGCAGACTACCGGTACTAGTGTTAAACAACCTAGTTGCATCACAACTGTGGCACAAACTGGTCTATTTTAGACACACTTCCAGGCCTGTTAGTAAAAATACAGTCTGAGATGGTAGAGTTTTTTGGAATGACCGACACTGGGTGCCACAGTCGGTCCTGTTCTTACCCAGAGAGGAGCGGGGACAGGACCTTGTCTACCTGGCCAACAGAACGACCACTTTTCAAATAGTTCCTCCAGAAGTACCTGGCAGGACCTCCTGACCCTGGAGGGACGTGGCCAGCTGCACCCTCAGACGTGTGAGCGGGTTGGGGCTGGATGCTGCTCTGTCTCTTACCAACGTTGGCCTTTTTAAGCTAAAGGGCTTGCCCCAGTTTGATCAAAGTGTTTTCTTTTTTTTTTTTAAACCAAACAGATCAAAAACGTATCATTCTCTGCAGTGGCTCTTGGAGCCACTAGTCTGTGAAGTGAAAATGGACATCTGTAATAGCACGGTGCCGGGTCTGTCAATACTGTGTGAATTTGAAGCGGTGACCCCGAGGCGGTTGGTGGAGATGGACGGACCAGACTTCTCCAGCCTCCGGGAGGTGGTTTCATTGCCAGAGTGGTGCAGCGCTTCCTTGACCTGGTGAAGGAGAGGATGGCAGCTGGAGAGAAGCGTCTCCTTCAGCTGTGGTCCACTGGGAACCGCCCGCCTGACCCAGTGGACCCTTTCCCGGACATTCACCTGGATCCTAAATTGCGAAAGACTGGTCCTCTGCTACAACACAGACCCAAAGATGGACTTGTGCAGAATGGGTCTAAAAAGTACTTTATAAGACTTACTGTATGTAAAGATCCTGAACAAGAGAACTCTGCACAGCAGAGCTGTCAGCGTGTGGGACGACCAGCTCGGAGTTCAGAAGCCCCAGTGGAGGACACTTTACAAACCTCAGTTAAACAAACGGACTGGTGATCTTCAGTGGAGGATCCTTCACACACAGCGCCACTGCAACAAACTGCTCTGTCACTTATCAATCCTGAGGTTTTAAACGAGTGTCCTTTTTGCAGTTTGTCTGAGTGTTTTTCATGTTTTGACAGATTGTGTACGGCAGACGACTCTGTGGGATCTTTAGCCTTTTTGATTTTTACCAAATCTGTTTTTTTTTTATTAATTGTGTATATTACAGCAAAGCCACTAAGTGTGAATTCAAAATTTTAAACTTTTTAGTTGCCGAAGCAAAAAATGGCAATCTATTTATCTTGTAGAGACGGACTGCAGGCTGGACCTCAACTTGAGGCCGTGGCTCTGTGAAAGTGCAACGTCAGGGCCGGGATGGCTTTGGAGTGTTGCTTCCACAGAGCCACTGGAAACTTGAACAACTTTGTGGAACTGTGGGGCTTTAAAAAGGTTTTATGTACCGTTTCTGACAAAGGAGAACTAAAATACAACAAACTCCTCATGTGAACCCTGTTTAAAAAAAACAACTTAACCTGATCATGTTTTTAACACTGTTTTGTTAACTTTTTGTGCAAATAAAGTTTTGTTAAAAATCAAAAAAAGCTTCAACTTGCTCTTCTTCTTTTTCTTTTTCTTCTTCATCTCCTTGTTCTTTTTCTCCTTGTTGTTGTTGTTCATTTTTCCTTCTTGTTCTTCTTCCTTTGGCTACTCCTTTCTTCAGGGGTCACCACAGTGAACTGACACAACCACAGACCACCGAGCTACCACAGCCCTCTGTGTGAAACTGAGAGCTGCTATAGGGGGGAGCCTTGCTCAAAGGAACAGAATGGGGCAAATAAGGGTTGAGGCAGGTGTGGGTGGTTCACCTTTCCCACCCACATTTTTGATGTTGTCGGCCCAGAGGGTCAAACTGGCGAACTTCTGATCACAGCCTTGCCTTCTCTAACCTCTGCACCACCACTTGTGTTAAATTTAAATAAATTGTATCTGAAGTGCTACATGTGATCTGTGATTGCAAAACTTTGAAATAAAAAGGAAGAAGTGGGTAAAGATGATGGATGGCTGGATGGATGCATGGATACAAATTGAACTCTTGTTCAGTTTGCTCATAGAAGATTGTACCAAACAGTTATCCTAATTAACATTCATACATTGAGTAAAACTATTGTCAGTATTTTTTTTTAAATTAATTTTTAATGTTGAATTTCTTTCCTGATCTGATTTCTGGAAGACACTCTGAGTCTGGTTTAATCATCACTTGGTGTATTAAGTTTCTAAGACAATTTAGTTACGTGCAACTCAGATTTGAGACTAAGTTAAAACTTAACACCTAATAAACATTACTTTGAGACTAATTTAAATACGTTTTTCAGCTTTACTAATTTATTGTATTTATTTATTTGACGCAAAAAGTGTGTGACATATCATAGATGCTCCTGGATCACCACCAAGTGGATTTACATTGAATTACAATTAAACGCTTGCAACACTGATCTGAAACAGGTTCAGGAAGTTTATTGCAAAGTAAGTACAGAAAATAAGTCCAGCACCACTCCACAAAAAAACAAACAGACAAACAAACAAATAAAAGCAATGACAGCTGTGGGCAATTATCACGTGCTCAAACAAACAAACAACAAAAATCCAAAGATGTGCATTACATATTCTATCATTTGACTTTACAAAAATGATCATATATTTTGTACATCACTTTAATTTAGATTTAGATTGTTGCATGCGTATAATTTGGTGGCATCTACTGGTGAAACATTGCAACAATCAGAATAGTGTCAATTTGCTTTAATTTTTGTTGAATTGTCATGTTCAGCTTTTTAATTTCTTTCAATTCATATTTTGTTTTGTTCAATTTATGATGAACCAAGTCACTTTGAAAACAAATTAAGTGGCAAACAAAATATATAGGCCACAATTAGCATATTACGTATTTATTTTTATCTTTTTTTTTAACTGTTTTCTCTGCATCACTTTACACAACTTTTTTTTAGCCTATGTATAATTACATGAAATATTATTAAATTGTTTCTTAATGCTGCTGCTCCTGTGGCCCATGTTTTTGTCTTAATGAAAATGCAAAAACTAAATTAATATCCAGTAGAGAAGTGATTATCATTTTTCTTTCAGTTCTTCAATATTGCTGTGACATTTTATGTGAATGTGATTTTTAAAAAAGTTCATAGATTATAAACTGACCAAGAGTGAATTAAAATGATTCAAAAATTTCCTGCGGGATCAATGGTTCTATCTTATCTTATCTTATCTTATCTTATCTTATCTCATCTCATCTCATCTTATCTTATCGTATCTTATCTTATCGTATCTTATCTATTTTACTAGTCTCCCTGAATGACAGGGTGGCTACTTGAGAAGAAAAATACAGTACCTGTAATCTGGACACAAAATTGCAACAACTGCACTATTTAAATCTGCCACAAGATGGCAATAGAGTCCAACTTTGAGTTTAAATGTTTTT
This sequence comes from Garcialebias charrua, assembly GCA_038048925.1. Lineage (NCBI taxonomy): Eukaryota > Metazoa > Chordata > Actinopteri > Cyprinodontiformes > Rivulidae > Garcialebias > Garcialebias charrua. The sequence continues at coordinate 36,880 of JBBPBX010005994.1, forward strand.
AACAGTGACGTGTCAGAGTGATCCTTGTTATGCATTCAGGAATCTTCTGGGTGTATTTTGTTGGGTCAAGATCGACGTTGACAGCGTTAATTTATGTTTAGTCACTGCTTTAAACCCCAACCACTGAAAACAAATAAAAACAAACAATTTTTTTAATCAAGATGCTAAAATGCTGAAGAGCTTATCTATAGATACAATAAATACTCAAACATATTTAATAAGAAAACCTACTCTTTATACTGACTGGTATGTTTAAAATGTTTTGTCAGATTTAAGAACTCCTCAAATTATGATTATGCACATTTGAACTGAAACTCCAGTGGTATGATATACATGAATTTAAAAGTATTTAAGCTGGTAAAACAGGTTTGTTATGAAAGCATTTACAAAGTATGCACATTTGCTGTCGCTAGATAAAATAGATGAATGATTTTGTACTGGTCCTGATTGGATGCTGTGGATAAAGTTGATCTAAAACATTTTTTTTAGTAGTCATGACGGTTATTGTGTGATTTAGAGTCACTTTGTTATCTCTGGTGCACTATAGCTACCCAGCTCCTTTTAAAAATCTCACTTTGTTCCTAACATATTCCTTCAAAGTTTTAACTTTGAGGCTTCCATACTTCAAAATTGTTTGGATAAAAAAGAGTTATGTCCGGAGTAATCATTGATACTGAAATGGAGACTGCTTTGTTTTGTGAAATGGTAAAAAAAAATTATAATCACACACTCGTGAGTACCTTGCAGTAAGCTCATGCTCCTAATATTAACCATCCAAAACACAAGTACAGTATATGTTTTAAATCTTCTTAGTTTAGTTTTCAACAGACACTTGCTTAATTTGAATTCAGGGAGTTGCCAGCTAAAATGCAAACTCCAAACCACATGCAAATAGCTGCTGGTTCACTCAAGCTATCACAAAGTGAAAACAGCAGTCTCCTAACCCTTTGGATCTTTATCCAGCACATTATTTTAATTGGATATTTTAGTTTTTAATACTTCATTTAAAATATTCAATAAAATACACAATTGTGACCCCCCACAACCCAAAAAGGAAGAAGGGGGTAAAGATAATGGATGGATACAAACTTGCTTTGTCTAACTAATGCGAACCATACAGTGTTGAATTAAGATTATTTTGCAGCTCAAACGAGCTGGATTTGGTCTTGACCATGGCATAAACAAATGCAAACATGTTCCTGTTTTTAGTATTTTACATTGCTTTATAATGTAGATGTCTTTGTTTCACTTTTATATCTTTTCTTCTGTACTGTACTTTTCACTTCTTTTATATGCTTGTCTATTGTTGTCTATAGCTCATCTGTGTTCTTTGTTTAAAGCAGGTCTCTCTTGTAAATGAGTCCTCGGGGATCTAGACTAAACTGTACAAATAAAGCTTGAATGAGTGACCAAATTGGAATAGATTTGATAAAAGAAAATTGTAAACTGATTTTGTGCACCCAAATTATTATTCCACTAAATACCCCAAACTTATCTGTACAGTTAGACATTTTGGCATCCTGATGCATGCTCAATATTTTGGTGGGTTGTTTTAAGGTCACTTGAAAAGGTTATCATCATAACCAGGGGTCTGCAGTGCAACCTGTGGCTCTATCACATGCGGCTCTTTGGTCCCTCTGCTGCGGCTCTTTTGCTTTGACCAAAACTGACATGAAACTGAATTTTATTGGTTGTTATACAAACAACAAAATAGGACAACTGGTAGTTTTAGAAGTTTTCCTGTCATTTATTTTGCAAATATGTGAATACTAGAATAAGTACAAGGAGTAAAACATACCTGCTTTAACTTTATGCTTTATTTCTATAACTAATACATTTTTCCACAATAATAATTTTAAAAAAATCTATGCATTGTTCATAGTTTTTATTAGTTAAAAAAACACTCTCTTTAAAAACCCTCTCTTTAAAATAATCTGGTCATTTGTCTAAAATTGTAAAAATAAAAATGATTATTTTATCTTTATGACGTCACCGACAAAAAAAGGTCCCTCTAAAAAAAAAAACTAAAGTGGCCCATGGACTACCGGTTGATAACCACAGTTGTGACAGGTTGTTGCGGCTCTGAACACTTTTAATTTAGTGAACAAAGGCGTAAAATGGCTCATTTGACCGTAAAGGTTGCAGACCCCTGATCATAACTAGTGGTATAGTTATTAATTTGTATCTCAAAATATTTTTATTTTAAAGTAGGCTTTATCTATTTATCATATATTATATATGTAACAGTTGTGGACCCGTCCTGTCATAATCACACTCTCAGAGGCCAGTGGGTTGGATGAAGTGGAACTTTACTGCAAAATGAGTGGTTCACAGCACAAAGAAACTGTAGTTAGCTCCTCTACTGGTGTGGCCATCTCAGCAGAGAGCTGACCAACTGTGGGGAACTTCCGGTTTTACGTCATATTTATAGCCAACCAGTAGAGGGCGCTTATAAACCACACACTGCAGGACAACTATAATACATATTTCAGCAAGAATTTTACTACAAAATAATCAAAGTGTTTATACCTGTTACATACACCCCCCTGAAATTCTGCTAAATATGAAGAGTAATTCCTCAGACCAAACAAAACAAAGCAAAAAAAAATGGGTGTATAAAGGTAAAAGCAAACAAAAACTGTATTACCAGGAACAAAACTGGGTATATCTGTCAGTTCAAAAACTCTCCCAATAAGGAGTATATAAAGAAAGGAGGTGATCAAACTCCTAACTAAACACAGACTCAAAGGTGCCTGTTACACCCCTGAATTGTAAACACTGTTCCTGTAACCTCAAAAGTACTACTCAAGCATTCTCTTGAATAGCATACACATAACCCTGTTACTTAAACTGAAAGTGCACTTGAAAAGAACTGAATCAGGGAACTAACTGACACAGCGGATAAAGAAGCCTCATTGACTGCATGATCATTCATCTCACAAACAAGACGTTTGGGGGGCTTGATTGACCCACGGTCCCTAAGAACATGACGTTTAGGTCGTGTGGAAGCAACCTGAAGTCTGGAACCTGGAATGGAAGTGTCTGAACAGTCACCTTCCAGAGCAGTTGTTACAGGGGCATCAATGTCTAGAGGATTGTCAATAGGATGGGATAAGTCTGTGAGGACATTGTCAGGAGAGGACATGTCTGGGTAATGTCGAGAGTCTTCCACTTCGTCAACTGTTGAGTGGGCAATATCATGGACAGGGATTAGATGACTGGTTGGATTGGATGTGGCAATCGTGAGATGGTCAGACTGGGTGGCACTGGATCTCCGGTCAAATGAGTCGCCATCTTCTGAAAGGATTCCATCATCGCCAGTCTGCATTAGCCAGTTGACTGTGCGAACATCACTGTCTTCCATTATGTCAGGTACATTAGGGCGTAGACCACTACCATGTGTAGCGGCATCACTGACAGAGTGCACAGATTTACAGTCCTCATCATCCTCGCAGGGCAAGAAGCTAACAGAGAGTAGCAGGTTCCTGTGGACAACTCTCTCTCTACCTGTTAGAACATCCTTGACTCTGTAGACATTGATATCTGGCTTGACTGACACAACCTCATAAGGGGTAGACTCCCATCTGTCCGCAGTCTTTCGTTTACCCGGCACACCTCTGTTGGCGATTAGTACTCTGTCCCCAACAACGAGAGGTGAACCCTTGACCTTGCGGTTGTACAACCTGGCATGACGAGCCTGGGCTTTTGCACTGCTCTTCTGTGCAATCTGAGCAGCCTCATGTAGACCTCTCTTCATGTGAGAAACAAAGTCTGAGTAATTGACAACAGCATCATTGGTGAGGGCATGCTGAAACATGACGTCAACGGGTAGACGAGGGATCCTTCCAAACACAAGGTAGAATGGTGCAAACCCTGTTGTCTCATGCTCTGTGCAGTTATAGCAGAAAGTGAGTAGCTGCAACATTTGTGGCCACTTTGCTTTTGGCTGAGGGGGAAGAGACCTGATCATTTCTCCTAGAGTCCTGTTGAATCGCTCTGCGACACCATTTCCCATCGGGTGATAAGGAGTCGTATGGGATTTCTGTACTCCAGCCATATCTAGAAGTTCTTTGATTAGCTTGCTTTCAAAGTTGGCCCCTTGATCCGAATGAATACGGCGAGGAAACCCATAAATGAGAAAGAAGCCATTCCAGAGACGACGAGCAACTTCCTTGGCAGTCTGATTCTTGCAGGGGAAGGCATGTGCCATCTTGGAGAAATGATCGGTCACAACTAGCACATCCACAGACTTGTTGCCTTGTTCAGCAGTCCAAAAGTCTATGCAGACTAACTCCATAGGTTCGGAAGTGACTATGTTCTTGATTGAAGTCCTGAGTCACGGCACCATTGTAACAGTTGTGGACCCGTCCTGTCATAATCACACTCTCAGAGGCCAGTGGGTTGGATGAAGTGGAACTTTACTGCAAAATGAGTGGTTCACAGCACAAAGAAACTGTAGTTAGCTCCTCTACTGGTGTGGCCATCTCAGCAGAGAGCTGACCAACTGTCGGGAACTTCCGGTTTTACGTCATATTTATAGCCAACCAGTAGAGGGCGCTTATAAACCACACACTGCAGGACAACTATAATACATATTTCAGCAAGAATTTTACTACAAAATAATCAAAGTGTTTATACCTGTTACATATATATTATCTATTTTATTATATATCATTGTGGTTGAGCTAGAGTACTTTTTACTACAATAATCTAAAACGTATCTCATTAGAAGAAAAGGGAATGTGGCACAAACCGGTTTCCGTCTAAAAACAACAACTTTGGACCTCATTACCCATAATGCACTGCGGCCCACAGTAGTTCCGCACCTTCACCGCCGGCCGGGTGGAGCTTGCGCGTGAACGTGGGAACAGAGCGGTTCGCTGCTGCTTGTCGGAGTGAAAATTGTTTGACAGGGAGGCGACGCGACCTGTGCTCAGGGACTGTCTGCCGCTAAAGTTAGTTTTTTACCCGTGTCAGCGAACACCATAGTCCGAGTCACGGGGGGGAGGCAGACTCGAGAAGAGACAAATGTGTCGCGCGAGCAACAGGGCACAGGGAGAGGAACGAGTCAACGGCAGTTTCAGCCTTGAGCAACGGGGACCGGTCTACTACTACCAGTAGTTGTACACCACCACCACCACCGCGACGCGGAAAATATCCAGGGGGGAGAGATAATGCGAATGGTGCGAAGATACCGAAGCCAAACGAAATGGAAACGATGTAGCGTCGCTCCGGCATTCCACATAGCTAGAACTAACGTTAGAGTAGGAAACAGATAGCTAAAGGAGCTAGCGCGCCAACTAACATACATGTAAAGTTATTCCCCCGGAGACGCTGAAGAAGCGGAGCCAGGAGGCGTGTGTGGAATCAGAAGAGTTCTGCGAGATAAAAAAAAAAAGATAATAAAAAAGGATGCTGCGGAGAAGACTCAACCGTTTGGTATGTGTTGCCTTCATGGCACCTCCACCACACACACACACACACACACACACACACACACACACACACACACACACACACAGCGAGTGTTAGCTTATGACATCCAGCTGGACGTTCACACTGCTCAGCTGGCACTTCAAGTCTCTCAGAAACACGACGACACACCACGAGTCTGTTTATGATGCTGTTATTTACTGTTTGTGGTCAACAATAGCTGTTGCCTTCACTTCGTGATGTTCGAACTGATTTTTAGGTTCTCACCTTCCGGTAATTCGCAACCGAAAAATCCGGACGTTTCAAAAAGTCAGTGAAGTGTACACTCACGATTTGTTGTTACAGTATTTTAGTCCTGAAAACTTCTGCTGGTTTCGATTTTACTACCATCAGAGGGACTCATTAGACTGGGGTCATGTCCCTGAGAAGTTTGACTGTCAGAGGTATCAGAGGCTAGCCTGTATAAATAAAGATTGAATGAATGAATGAATTTCTCTTCCCACCATGGAGGAAATGACCCCCCACCACCCCCAGTTTAAAAGGAATATAAACTCGTGATGTTTTAAAAGTATTTATATGAAGAAAAGCCATGTGATTGTAATGAACTAATTATGAAATAAAAATAGATTATCTGAATGTAAGCATATGCATGCGTAAATGTGGATACCTGATGTAAATACATTTCTTAGATAAGTTCTAGTGAGCATATAAGTGGGTACATCTACAATTATTTTTTTCTTGCACACAACAAAATACAACAATTGAACATTTGTGTACATTTGGACTGGAGAGGTGTAGGGTCACATACGTTTAAACTTTCCCCTATCCCCTTTCAAACGGGGCCTACTCCGCTCCTGCTTCATGGAATATCTTACAAAAAGATCTGAAGCTCTCGACCTTGACTTCTCTAAATGGCCAAGAATCTGTTGGAATCCTGGCAAAAACCAATGCTGACATGTTCCTGTTTTTGATTTTCTACATCTACCTTATACAGTAATCAGTCTGTTTTGCTACTTTGATATCTTTGTTTTAACTTGTTAAAAAAACTATTTCTCTCTTGTTTGACTATTGTTGATTGTTTAAGGAAATTCTACTGTTGCTGTTGCTGCATTCTTTAGTTTGTAGACAGGTCTCTCTTGTAATGAGTCCTCGAGGCTCAATGAGATTAACCTGCCTAAATAAAGTTTGAATGAAAATAACATTTAAACACTATTATTGAAATAAAGGGAAGCTTTATAAGACAGTAGTGAGACCTATACCAAACAGCTATGTTGTTTGGTTTGGAGACGGTCACATTGATTAAAAAAGACAGGTCTTTGAACTGGAAGTGGCAGAGCTGAAGATGTCGATGTTCTCCTTAGGAGCGACAAGAATCGATAAGATTGAGGTATAGCACAGATTGAGGTTGATGGGAGATAAAGTTAGAGAGAGGCTGTGATAGTATGGACATGTCCAGAGGAAGGACAGTGGGTATATTGGCAGAAGGTTGTTAGAAATGCAGCTGCCAGGACAAAGACAAATAAAAGATACACGGTACAATGCAGTTAGGGAAGACATGGAGGTGGAGTGAAGACAGAAGACAGAGATAAAATAGGATGACTTGCTGTGATAACCGCTGAAAAGGAGAAAAGCCAGAACTGACTAAATCAATTGATCAATCAACAATGAAGGCAGTAAGTGTACAGTATTAAAGCATTGGCATTTTACTTCCATATATATTTTTTATTTTTTAACATACCGTAATCTCTTCTGAGCTCAGAGACATTGAGATTGTTCTAACAAAGTTAAGTCAGGTAAGCTTAAGTCCAGGTCCAGCTAGTTTTGCTATCAGCATACTGGTTGATCCACTATGAGAAGGGGTTATTTATAAGACTTGAGTTTAGTGTAGCTCTTCAGACTGAAGAAGTCTTTTGGATAAAATATGAAATGTTTTAACAATTTTTTTAAAATCTGTCCAGAGGACCCTACTTAACTTTGTTAGATTTACCTGGATTATTGAGAATGCATCAGGTTGTTGAGATTGTTCAGTTTGTGTCCATTATTAAATTCTGTGCATTACAAAACATTTAATTTTTCCATCTGCCACCTAATTGTGTATATTTTATTCATAAGCTTCTTGTCTTCATTTCTCATGTAACATTTCACACATTTGAAACATAGTACCGTACACACATTTTTGTTTTTGAATGACTTCTGTACAGTACATTCTAACAATAGTTTTTTTTAGCTGCTTTGGCGTCAAACACTGGTCAACGTTGAAAATAAAAACATGCTCAAGAAAGGATCAAGACACAGCCTATGAAAAGGGCTTTGTTGCATTTGCAGAGTTTTAGTGGATTTTCAAAATTAAAGTCTGTAACTTTTAACAAGTAAATATAGGGTGAAACCTGTGTGGCAGATTTGATATAAAATAAAATAGTATTGGTTTTAGTGAAAATCTACAGTAGGTGTTTTCATGCCTGAATCATTTCCCTTCAGGTGCAGGTGTCTGAAAACAAATGCTAAAACTACCGTATGCACTTTATAATGAGCTACAAAGATCTAAGTACTAGCTGAGTCCCGTGAAGAGCCATTATCACGAGTGTTGTTAAATTAGCCAATAATTAGGCTTGCAAAATGCACCTACTTGTGCAACAAAAATAAATGAAACTAACACAATTTCATCTTTCCATGACTATTTTTCCAGAGCTTTCTCCCACATCTTGCACTTTGCTTTAATGTTGCTGTTTATCTGTAGGAGCTTAATTTTTTAACTGACTTACGGATGAGAGTTATGACGCTAAAGCCATAGATTTTGTTGCAAAGCCAAATATGACTACCGTACTGTGCAGAGGAGCCATTTGGATTTGAAGCCAAAGTTAAATAGAGAGTCCAATAACGTTTAGGGGTGATTTGTCAGATTTGAGCTCAAATAGTGCCTGAGACACTAGCATAACTATAACAAGGTTGAGTCAGATCCTCTGGACAGATTATTCTTTGTGGAAATGTTTTGTCTTTTATCCAGAAAGAGCTGCAACAAACTCAGTCTTATAAGCAGCACCTTTTCATTGTGGTAGCACCAGTTTGCCGGTAGCCTAAACTAGTTGTTTACATGAAAAAGGAGGATCATCTGTTTAGGCTGATGGCCCTCCTTTTGCATGTGAACAACTACAGTACTGTAGTTTTGTTCTGTCACCAGCAAACTGGTTGGTCCTCTATAGAGAAGGTGCTGATTTTGTTGCAGCTCCTCATATTGAAGAAGTCTTTTAGATAAAAGACGAAACATTTCAACAAAGAAGAATCCATTCAGAGGACATGACTCAACCTTGTTAGATTTATCTACCTGAGCATGCACCAGGACATAAAAGCATACATTTTCATAGTCAAAGATGCTTACTTGATAATTGACCAATTTTTTCTTTAGTTAAAAAATACAATCAACTTTTGATCTCCTTTCTCCTGCTTGAACAATTTACTTCTTGTTAAATAGAACATTTAAATTGGTAATCACAAACAAAATAAGTTATTCTGTTTAACTGATCTACAGTCTCTATGTGCTTTTAGCCTCAAAGTTCGG